>JABAJZ010000001.1:0-159230 GCA_018857265.1 Termitomyces sp. T32_za158 | reverse complement strand
CTGGATGTGGCTGGATCTAGATGTGGCTAACACCTGAATGGGGATGACACCTGAATGGGGCTGACACCTGAATGGAGTTGATCTACCAGGAAGGGATCAGAGCTGGAATTTGATGGGAGGGAAAGGGGGGGAGGGGTCCTGACATACAAGAGTCAAGGAGATGAATGAGAGAGTGGGTCAAGAGGTCAGGAGAAAGGTTTGGGGGTGTTCCAGGAAGGGATCTGGGGAAGATGAGACAGAATCAGGAATGGAATCAAGTCAGAAAGTAATGAGGTGAATGAAACAAGGCTGGAATAAAGTAAAACAACAAGATGACAATTCAGAGATAAGTTCACAGTTCAAAACAATTGAATACAAAGTTCAGAGTTCAAATAATGAGTTTTCAGGACAAAAGGATTACCAAAGTAATACCAGTGATTGAGACTACTGTACAAATTTGCTAGCTACAACTCAAGTACTCAAGAAGAAGGGACTCATCCAAGGCTGGGCCAGATCAGTTCCAGATAACTGTATAGACATACTGTATAGGGCTCCATGGCATACTGGCAAAGTATCTGGGACTGTATGTTGGGACTTTGCTCTGTATAGGCCTAATCAAGAATAGCAGGCATTGAGATCAGCGTGATTGCCACAGTGAGTGCCACAGTGATTGCCAAGTGATGCAAGTGGTTGCGGTGCCATAGAATCAGTCAGGGTTGATGCAGATGGTTGCAGCACTGTAGGATTAGCCAGGGTTGATGCAGTGATTGCTGGGGCTCAGGGTCAATGGGGCAGGGGATTGGATGCACAGGAGGGCAAGGTGATTACCAGGGGAGGTAAGGAAAATGGTGGGGGTTAGCAGAGATGTCCAAAGGTTGTGTGGTGTGCTCTAGAGACAGGTCATGACAAGATCCAGTTGATTTTGCCTTCCTGTTACAGCAATATATGGGCTGGCTCCATATTTTCAGTGCAGTACACTATGAATTTGCAGCTGATTTTGTCAAGGCCTTGTCCATCCATGGACTCATGTCTGTAGATGCTGTTGATTCTCTCCTGCATCTCACCAATTACTTCAACATATTTGCTATATATGAACCTGTCACCAATCTTGTTTGTTCTGCCTAATTCCAACAACTTTGGCTGCTTTTGATGCAGCTCTCCTTTCCACCAGGTTACAAGGTGGATTTAGTGACAACATGCAAGTTATACAGTTTACAAAGTTGTATTCCTACTGTTCTACTTTGCATATGTATGCAGTATTCAACGGTGCATTGATTTATATAAAACACAAGTACAGTTCCTGAAAAATATACAGACCAAGTTGCAAAACAGGGTGAAGCACCCAGATGCTACTTACTGTTGTACACTTGGACCCAGTTGATGTCATTCACGTTAGTGTTGGTAAACACTGGTTGTCCTATGTGCAACAGCAGTATACCTGGTTCTGGCTTTTCAGTTGGCAACCTGGCACTATGTGTGCCAATGTTTCTTGTTGTTCTCTTGCATGCAATAATGTCTGCATGCAGTATTTTGGCAGGGAGGATTCTCTGTGACCAAAGCCTTTCATGCTGTTCACAGTTTGGACATTGGATCAGTCCTTCCAGTTTTATACATTGTGTCTCTTGGATGTTCTTGCATTGCATATTGATAACCATTCTCATTTGTGGGATTTGTTGTCAATGTATTTTGGCTTAGCTAGCTGGCCCATTCTGAAGGATTCTGAAAGAAAGGTGTGTCTTGCTTGTTGCTCCATATAGATCTGCTAAGAATGCTTGGGACTGGGTTGCAATGTGAATTCATTGCATCTTAGCAGATGTATTGGTTTTGTTCAGTGTTGGCATAACATCGTGCATCCATAACCTGTTGATCACAGTGCTTGTACACTAACCCCTTGTATCTCACAGTCACTGAACCACTTGTGTATTACAGCCCATGAGGATATTAGGTGCAATTCTATTACATTTGATAGTTTCTGGATACATTAGATAGTGAATGATGTATCAAACTGGTGTGCGCAAACATTGATTATTGCTACAATTTCCTTGGAGAGCAAGGCTCCTATGACATTCCCTCTGTAAGGGCAACCTCTGGAGGTTGCAGCTAAGTCACACAACTGGCAGAGGGAAATCCAAAGTGTATTAGAATGATACAATACAATAGGAAATGTAGCTAATCACCTGGCAGAGGGAAATCTGAAGAGAACAAGTTTCAGGATTCCTCTGTCAAGAGGCGGCACATCAAGGTGGGCACAGATGCATGGGAATGTACTGTACAGCATGACTGCACCTAAACTCTAACTCTGGAGCAGGCCCAGAGATGTTCAGACCATCCTGGAACAGTCCTGAGGGTTATAGGTGCCTTGAAAAAGGAGGTCTCCTGACATCACCCTCCCCTTCCTCTAGCATGCAGCAACTCAACAGAGTTGTCCAGGGTGGGCAAGAGCTTGATTACTTTGAAATCCAGTTGGAGCTGGCACATTTCAGTTGTTAGGCAGAGGTGATAGGCCAAAGGGCCAACCCAAGGAGTATGGACTGGAAGGAGATTTCTGAGGTACAATGTTGGGGAAGGAGGGGGTTTAGAGGTGCTTAAACCTGAAAATGTCGTCAATATAGTTATGTGTCAAGAGGGCTTTTAAAGGATGTAGGCTGCCTGTAAACAATGTTTTCTGAGTGATACCATGAGAAATTGCTGAGAAATCAGTACAAATTGACCATGAATAGTATCTGGACATTGTATAGACCAAAAATTGACTGAAATGAATAGTATTTGACTGTTTACACATGACATGATACCCAATTTGGTGATTTTGTCCCAACCATCAATGGAGCTATTTCTCAAAGCTGAAGGCTTTTATTGCTTTCCACACCTTAAAAATTATGTCAGAGAATCCAGCATTGATTTGTATGTTGTGATTACAGAGATTAATAAAAACCTCTATTTTTGGTAAGACTAAATTTATGTTTTTGATAACAAAGATTTCTATTTTTA
Source organism: Termitomyces sp. T32_za158 (assembly GCA_018857265.1). Taxonomy (NCBI): domain Eukaryota; kingdom Fungi; phylum Basidiomycota; class Agaricomycetes; order Agaricales; family Lyophyllaceae; genus Termitomyces; species Termitomyces sp. T32_za158. The sequence goes on along the minus strand of JABAJZ010000001.1, from coordinate 156,263 downwards.
GTAATCAGGAGGGGGGGTCCTGATGGACCTTAATCTTGAAAATGAAACATTGTCCCCTGTTATTTTTATTTCCATACCCCTAGGCCAACCTGTCATTCAATCATGTATGGTCCCAGTTGGCAATGTGAGAGCTTCTTGGACAGCCAGGTGGTAGCAATGTCTGTTAGAAGTCTTAATCTAGAATACAACCAAGTTACTCCTCAGTCTCTGGAATAGCAACTGTATATTGTGTGCATACCTAGAACACACTAAGTTACTCCACAGTATGCATAAGTAAACATCCATTGTGTAAGTAAATGGTGCGCTCACCCTCAGTCTCTGGAATAAAAACTGAGGGTGATTGTCACTCCTTTCCATATATATATTATCACTATGTCAGCACCACAACCCTGACTGCTGTCCTTACTTTGTTGAGGTTTCGTGCGTCATGAGCACCGCGTGCATTGATGCGATCAGGGACACACTCAGGGTCATGAAGAAAATATGAGACTATATCACGCAGATGACAGCAGCAACCACCCTTAGTCACTGTGTATGGAGACTGAGGGTGAGTGTATTGTCTACTTAGTGAATTATGGACAAATATACTTATGCATACCCTAGAATAACCTCTGTGTATCTTAGGTATGCAAATACAGTCACTGTGTACGGAGACTGAGAAATAACCTCCGTGTATCTTAGGTTGTAACTTCCAACAGATTATGGGCTTGTGCTGCATTGCCCTTTAGAAGCTACACTACAACCGTGCTCAGACTGTGAACCACTGCTGCGCTCATCAACTGCTGGACCGACTGTCCGTTAAGTTAGCCTGAAGAACCTCTACTTGTTATGGATCCCCCGATTTTCCCCGAAACTCCCTCCGCTGCGCAGATCATTGAGATGCGTGCTGTCAACAACTCGGCCAATCCGACAGTCCTCCCTGTTGGGAAGGTGACATCCTCCTGGACTGGACACGTGCTCGAGAAGGATGACGGCAAATATGCGGAGTGGGCCTATGCCATGAAGCTGGAGCTGTCACTAGCTCAATTGTGGGATTATGTTTTTGACCCTATGCCGTCACCACACGCTACATATGAGCCGCGAGCCTACTGCTCGTGGACCTCAAATTGCCATCTTGCATGCTCGTTTCTGAAACACGCACTGTCCTCGTCAGAGCAGAAGTTATGCGCTGAGGAGGAAGACTCTGGGGCGCTATGGACATACCTGAAAGGCCGCCACGGTGGGGCGGTTCCTGTCAAGCAAGTTTGACTGCTCCAGGAAGCACTCACTGCTAAGTGCAGCCTTTCTGAGCCACTCACAAAGACGGTAGATGTCATCTTCGAGAAGATAGACCGGGCATTTGATGCAGGAGAGGTGACAAAGGACTTGCTGAAGTCAATCGCCGTATTGTCTGCGCTGTCAGACAAATCCTTTGCGCATATACGTTCCATCATATCTCGAGACTTGGGACAGGCTGGCAATATCTCAAAGTACGGTCCAACTGAAATCAGGTTGTTCTTGGAGGGAGAGCAGACGCTTCTTGAAGCAGACAAGTCCCCCTCTGTACCCGTGGACTCTGCTCTCGCCGCTGTACCTAGCAAGACGTCTCGGTCAAAAGACATCACGTGCGCTGCATGCAGGGCTTGTCAGTGCTCCGTGCACATATATACCGACCACACGGCACCCTGGTGCATTTTAGAGGGTGGCGGCATGGCAGGAAAATCGATTGAGGAATCGAAGAAGGCACGTTTGGCGTTCTATAATGGCAAGTGGAAAGAAAGAGAGAAGAAAGACAAGACAGTCTTGAAGATCACGTTCACTCCGGCAGGCGGCAGCGCGTTTACCTTGGAGGGCAACCCAGCAACGATTGCGGCATACTTGGCCACACAGGCACCACAGGCGGCCGCAGCTGACACTCCAAAGATGGAGTTCGCTGGACTCAGATACGATGCGCTACCTGACGCAGGGTTTCTCGTCGACGCGGAGAGATTAGAGTTTGATGCGTGGATTGCCCTTGAGGAGGAGCATGGAATAGAGCCTGGAATAGACACGGACTGGTACAAGGCCAGTGACGCGTCCAGAAAAGATCACAAATTGATCTTATCATGTCAAAACCAGACACTAGAGCCGTTCTACCTTGACTCTGGTGCGACTGCCCACATCTCCCCAAACCAAAGTGATTTCACTAAACTAGACCCGATTCCTGCAAGACAGATATGTGGAGTAGGAGGCACATCCATTGCAGCAATTGGCGTAGGCACCATATGAGTATATGTCTCAGGAGAAACATATATCGACCTCAAAAATGCACTTTACGTACCAAAGTCCACCATCTGCCTTCTGTCAATCAGCAGAATAGCTCGCAATCATGGAATGTCTGCGACATTTGATGACACCAGAGTCTCCTTGATGAAGAAAGTGAGTGGAAGACCAATGGCCACTGGAACCCTCGTCCCTAATCACGGCTTTTACACCCTCGACGTCATAACCGATCACGCATTTGCAGTTCATAACCCACCCAACATACAGTCATGGCACCTTTGTTTAGGTCACGCAAACTATCAGTCCATCCTTCAGATGGCACGCGCAGGCATGATCGAAGGTATGCCCCACACATTCCCTTCCAAACCTCCAAAATGTGACCAATGTATCCTTGGAAAGCAGACCAGGACACTGGTACCAAAGGATGAGACAGGGCTACGCATGAAGATATTGAGAACGGGTTGCAATGGTGAACTCAATGGGGAACGACACAAGGAGTGGTATCGTCAGAAAGGAATCATCTTGCAGGTTGGAGCACCCTACACCTCAGCGCATATGGGTAGAGTGGAGAGAATGCACCGCACGCTAGGAGGCAAGGCACGCGCAATGAGACTTACTGCGAGATGTCCACCCTTCCTGTGGGATGAGTTCTACTTAACAGCTGCTTATCTCCACGGAAAAACGAGGACTTCTGCGATACTCAAAGTGACACCAGATGAATTATAGTATGGGAAGAAACCATCGTACGCACACATTTGAGAGATTGGATGTCGAGCATTCGTTCTTATCCTAAATCGACACAACCCCAAAATATTTGAACGATCGATTGAATGTGTGCTGGTTGGATATGATGCGAACTCAAAAGCATACAGGTGCTATGACCGTGCTACAAAAAGGGTCTACAGTACATACCATGTCCAATTCATCAAGAGCCATAACGATAACCCGCTTCCAACACATGACCACGGCACTGCAACAAACCCTGCAGATAATGACTTCCCTGATATGCCCTCGATAGCGGAACATGCAGCAAGTACGCCCACTCAATCATCGTCGATGGATGTCGACGATGAGATGCCAAAAATACATGGCCCCATACTCAACCCGCCTGGAGAGGATCTGCCCATAGCACACGAGGATCCGGTGGCTGAACGACAGCACGTGGAGGAACCAATGGTTCAGCCACTCATATGACGATCAACAAGGACAGTTACGCCCACCGAGAAGGTAGACATGAACCAAAACCGTGAATCTCGCATGGAGAAGGCAGTAAGGGAGTCTAGAGAAGCTGCTGAGCGGGTCAGACAAAGTAGGGTTGATCGTAAGGCGGCTGAAAATGAACTGCAGCAGGATCCACAGTTAGACGAGGTCGAACTTGAACCGGACATTGATCAGGTACTATCAGCAATGAACGCGGGTACAGACGCACCGTATATCATGCCAGGAGCAGATCTTGATGCACCAAGGACATGGGAAGAAGCACAGAACTGCGCAGACAAAGAGAGATGGACCGAATCCTACGAGGAGGAACTGAAATCTCTCAAGGAGATGGGAGTATGGACACTAGTTCCATGAGAGGAATGTACCATATGGGCATCGAGTATTGAAAGGGTGGCCAATATTCACTGTAAAGCGCGACAAAAAAGGGAAGATCACAAGATTTAAAACACGGCATGTAATCCAGGGTTTCAACCAGGTTTATGGAAAAGATTATACACAAACAACCTCACCGACAGCACGCGTGGAATCCTGGAGAATACTGTTACACTTGGCGGCATCTTTAGGGTGGGAGGCCAGTCAGATTGATGTCAAGACCGCTTTTCTAAATGGAGTGTTACCTGAGGAGGAGAGGGTATACATGGAACAGCTGAAAGGGTTCGAAGAAAAGGGAAGGAATCATGGGTATGCAAGCTTGTGAAAGGCTTATACGGGATGAAGCAAGCGGGACGAATATGGAATAAGACATTGGACAAACGCATGCGCGGATGGGGATTCACACGGCTCATGTGTGAAGCCTGCGTGTACCATAGGACAATGGGAGATGGAACGGTGATAGTTGGGGTGCATGTAGATGATTTCCTAGCAATCTCCAGCACTAAGAGAGTGGGTGAACAATTTAAGAAGGAACTGTCCAGCGCCTGGACTATTGTGGATTTAGGAACACCGAGGCACATACTGGGTATCACGATAAACTGGGAACGGGAGAAGAACCGTGTTCACCTATCACAGACAACCCTTGTCGACAAACTCATCCAACAGTTTGGACAAACCAACGCTGCACCACTCTCTACTCCAATGGACCCAGGTACAAAACTACGCCGGGTCGACTTGACGACATTGTCAGATGCAGAGCGTGAGAAAGTGGCCTGGCTGCCATATAGACAGTTGGTAGGAGGTCTCTTATGGCTGGCAGTCTCTACACGCCCAGATATCCAGTATGCCGTGCAGCAGCTCTCGCAGTACCTGGACTGCTTCACTTATACGCATTGGAATGCAGCCGTGAGGACGTTATGGTATCTAAAAGGGACTAGGACCTTGGGAATATCACTAGGGGGCAGTAACCCGGTACAGCTCGTCAGGTTTACGGACTCGGATTGGGCAAACTGCCTTGATACAAGGAGGAGTGTAGGCGGATACGCATGGACCTTAGGCTCTGGAGTGGTGTCCTGGGCAACATGAAAACAGAGGACAGTCGCAGCCTCATCTTGCGAGGCTGAGTACATGGCAGCCTACAAAGCCGCCCAGGAGTGCATATGGCTGCGCTCACTCCTCGGGGCAATTGGACACGAACATCGGGGGCCGACTACGATGTTTTGCAATAACAATTCGGCAATAAACTTATCGGAAGACCCTTTGCTACATCAACGAGTCAAACACGTAGACATAAAGTATCATTTTCTGCGCGAGCGAGTCGCGTCACGGGAGATTACTGTCCGTTACATCAATATGAAGGATAACGTTGCGGATATCTTCACAAAAGCATTGGCTGCACCACAATTTGGCAGACTATATGATATCCTAGGGATGACCAGCATTCCACGTGAGGAGGAGTCATCCAATCAGTGCTCGCGGTGAGGAGGAGTGTTGAGGTTTCGTGCGTCATGAGCACCGTGCGCATTGATGCGATCAGGGACACACTCAGGGTCATGAAGAAAATATGAGACTATATCACGCAGACGACAGCAGCAACCACCCTCAGTCACTGTGTACGGAGACTGAGGGTGAGTGTATTGTCTACTTGGTGAATTATGGACAAATGTACTTATGCATACCCTAGAATAACCTCCGTGTATCTTAGGTATGCGAATACAGTCACTGTGTACGGAGACTGAGGAATAACCTCCATGTATCTTAGGTTGTTGTTGACCAAGTAGGACATGGGTCATCTTTCTCGGACTGTCACGTGTTTTAGACGTACTTCATCCTTCGGTTTTTTCAGACTCAGCCTCAGTTGCTTTTGTTTACTGACGACACGCACTGAGGCTGTATGTTGACTGTTTCTCTGATATTCATACCTATAACTTACACTATTTCCAGTTTATAACCTTCGTGTTTGTTCTAGGTAAAATATAGTTGCTTTTGTTCACTGATGACACGCACTGAGGCTTTTATAACCTTTGTGTTTGTTCTAGGTCTATCAGGTTATGGGCCTTTCTATGATTGGACCTCAAGAGTAACTCACTGTATATACTATTGGACTTTTTTGTGTGTGCTGGTTGCCCCCACTCCGCGTTTTCAGGGTCGTCGTCTTGATTGATCGGCCGCATATACTTCCGTTTTTCATCGATCACATGGCACATCACTCGACCGATGGAACTTTACCATTGGAGGAGTCGCCAAACTCTGCCGCTGACTCTTCGCATCAAGCTGAGGGGTCATCCATTCGGGAACCACCTGGGACAAGCATTTTCATCGTTCTTTTGTCTTTCCTTCCTCAGAGTCAGACTCTACATTAGATCCTTCTTCATCTCAGACGCATACATCCAATGTTCCTTTTTCACATTTTTCTCCGCATGCTTTTGCTTCTAATTCTGCTCCTCTGTCTACCTCTTTTCATGCCCCGATTCCTTGCCGTCCCCCTCATTCTCCCCTTATTGATTCTCATTGTCCTTCCTCGACTGTTACTGAACACGTTTTTTGCGCCAATTCTGTTCGTCCAGAACACTTCTCTCATCCTCCTACAGCTGTATATTCTGCTCCACATAATTCTCGTCCTTCTTCAGTTATTTCCCCACCTTCGCATCATTCTCGTGCTTTGTCTGTTGTTTCTGCCACGTCCCCTTCTGTTTATTCTGCCCATACTTCCCGCTCTCAATCTTGCTCTGCTTCGGTTGATTCGATACATTCTGCTCCTCCAGTTTTAAATAATATTAATGTTAATCCTCGTCCTATCCCTGTTTTTAATCCTCCACAGCCGCCACGTCCATTTGTTTGTGATTCGCCTCCTCATATACATCCTTTTCATCCTGGTCCGCCACCAGTTCCTCCGTTTCATCCTCCCCCCATTGTGAATAATTTTCCTCCTAACCCTCCTCAACATTTTCCTCCGCCTTTTTATCCCCAGCATTTTCCTCCCCAACCTTTCTTTCCGTATCAGGGTTTTCATCCACTTCATGCTCCAGTTCAAGTTTGTGATCGTAATAATATTCCTCCTCCTGAACATATTGCACCAGTACAAACACCGTTTCCCGATCCAGTTATTCCTCGAAGGGTTTCTCCTCCTGTTCCGGTCATTCGACCTGCTGATATTTCTGTTACTGATACCAAATTACCTAGCCTTGGTACTATACCTTTTTTAAAATCTGCTGCGGATTAGGTCCCATGGTTTGTGGCGGTTTCCTGTCTCATTGCGAGTGTTGGCCTTCGGGGGCACATTTGTCGCATCCCGGTCCCAGGTGATCTTATTGATCCCACAAGTCGTGCTGTCCTTCCACCTCATTACGACTTCAATTCGACTTCTGAGGAGGCTGAAGTTTATCAGGTCTTCTGGGCAAATGACGAGATCACTGATCATATTATTGTCGGGAAACTTGCACCAGATATTGCCAACTTGCTTCCACCTAAACGAGGAGGCCTTTACGACATGCCTGTTTGTACGGCCCGTGATACTCTAGCTTTCCTCTGGAAATGTTTTAGTGTGGGTAGTGCTGTTTCCGCTGACTTGACTAAAGATAAAGTCTTTGCGATGACTGTGACTATGCTGGCTCAAGTGGCTCCCTATATTGAGGCTTGGTGTTTGGCTATTCATCAACTTGCTGGCTCTCCTTGGGATTTTACCCTGTTTCAATCCACTCAAAAGTTTGTCAATGGTCTGCCTACTTTTGGGGAATATATTATTCTCAAGGAGAAAGTTCGTTCTTACTGGCGCTTCAATAACACATTTGACAATGCACCTTTCGACTTCGCTTCTCTTGCGGATGATGTGGTGGACATAGACCTCTCTTTTCGCAACAATTGTAAACCAAAGCCTCGCATTTCTACTTCGTCTTCCAATGATACTCCCTCATCCCAATCTTCGACTTTGACACCCTCTGCCGCCACAAATTCTGCACCTGATCCCGTTCCAAATCCTCGTCCTCATCTCTAGTGTTCAAATTGCAGCATGCATGGACATTCCATCGAGACTTGTTGGCAGAAAGGATGGCATGGAAGGTGGCCGAGATCCTGGTCGGTTGAGGAATCGAGCGAATTTGACGACTGCGGACAATGTTTTGGACTCTTCCTTACCTACTGTCGATGAATCAGACAAATTTGATGTAACTATTCCAGAAGACTCGAATGACATTTATGTTTCTGCTTATGGTTTTTCCCTTGAGTCTTCCTCCCTCATTCGATACAATGAATTTGCGAAGGCAGCTTCAACTCAGGCTCTGGCTTCCATTTTGCATCACTTTAACGCCATTCTCGACTCAGGCTGTACAGCCCACATTATCCGTGATCGCTCCTTATTCTGGACTTACAACACTCATCTCACAGTCCCGGTGGGCACCACAAACAATGGTGTGCTTGAAACAAAAGCTTGTGGAGAAGTCCGTTTCCGTGCACATGTTGGAGGGAAAACGATCGTCATTGTTTTAACTGACTACCTACATGCTCCCGATGTACCCATCAATCTTCTCTCTGTTGGCTCCATGGTGGACAACAACCTTCGCCTCATCTTTGAAAAGGATTCTACTTCAATTATGTTACCATCGACTGTTCCAGATATTGGTGGTAAAGCGCTGGTGGCAACTGTGGCACATCGCCTTTCCTTCCTCTTTTGTGACTTTCTTGTTCCTCCTTCTTCTCTGTCACCATCCATCTTTGCTGGTCCAGCCATCACTCCACCTCGTTCATTTCCTAGAGTTGCTGTTACTCCTGCTGTCTGGCATAGCCGTCTTGGTCATCCTAGCTGCGAGTCTACGTGAGCTGTTTTGACAAAGAATTATGCGGATGGGGTTGAGTATGTGGGGGACATAACTGACGACCGATGCATTTCCTGTATCATTGAGAAACAAGCTGCTCGCCCCTTCGACCATTTTGCTCACCGAGCTGACGCTGTGTGTGATCTCCTTCATATGGATTCTTGTGGTCCTTTTCCTATTGCTTTTTCGAATGGCCAAACTTCGCATTTCCACACTATACTGGACGATTATTCAAACTTTGGTAGTACTGCGTTATTGGCCAATAAGAATCAAGCTACTGACCATTTCAAACGCGTCCAAGCATGTTGGGAACTCAAGTCTGGTAATCTTGTGAAGGTAGTTCGATCAGATGGGGCGAAGAAATTCGTGGCGGGTGCTCTTCATGATTACTTTCTTCTGAAGGGCATTGATCATCAATGCACGGCTCCCTATGCTCATCAGCAAAATGGGAAGGCTGAACGCTTTATTTGCACTATAGAGGATACAGCTCAGGCTCTCATAGCCGAATCTGGTCTTCCGTTATCATTTCTAGGTGACGCTATACTCACGGCTCAATACCTTCGTAATCATCTTCCGACCTCGACGCTCCCGCCTCTGACAACGCCGTATGAAGTAATGGAGGGGAAGAAGCCGGACTTATTGCATCTTCGAGTATGGGGTTGCCAATGCTTTGTGTTGTGGCCTGGGGAAATTCGGGGTAAGGGTAATCCTCGTCGTTTTGAGGTGATTTTTGTTGGATACGATGAAAATCGTGTGGGGTGGAGGGTCCGTGACCTTCATGGCAAATACTTCTTCTCTCGCGATGTCATATTCAATGAGAACGTTTGTGGTTCTCTTTGTCATCAGCGTATCAATTCTTCCATTTCTGCAACTGATGATGATCCTACGTCATCTCCACCTTCACCCGCCCCTCCTTCCTCTTGCTCTCCGTCACCTCCTCTTGTTTCGACCTCTTTCCATATCCCTGAATCTCATATTTCACCAATCACTCCTGACTCTTCCCCAATTCCATCTCTTGTTCCTACGCCTCCTCGGCCTCGTCGCAATATAATTCCTACGGAACGGGGTCGTGCGTACATTGAAGAACTGGCGAGTCGCAATGAAAAACTTACTTGTCTTCGAGCTGACCATGCGGCGCGTCAATTGCGACCTAACCAAGGTCTCCTGACTTTGCGTGACATGACTTCTTTACTTACGGCTGCATCATTTCCGTCTGGTCTTGATGACCTCACCTCTCTCAAAGATCCCGTCATTTTTGACTTCAAAACTAATGTGTTGTTTGGCCCTGCTCATTTACCATTTTGCACTCCCCGTACCTTTGATCTCTCCAAGGCTCCTGAACATTACAACGAGGCCATCTTGCATCCCGACAATGCAGTGTGGCGTGTGGCTATGGATCGTGAAATGGCTAGCTTGAAGCAGCTCGGTGTTTTTGAGGTTGCTTCCCTTCTGACAGGCCGGAAACCTATTGGCCTTCGATGGGTCTTTGCCCATAAACTTGATCCAGATGGCTCACCATTACCTGGTAAGGAGAAGGCCCGTCTTGTTGCCCAAGGCTTTAGCCAGCGCCCTGAAGACTATGGTACGATGTATGCTCCAGTGGCAAGGATGACCAGCATTCGTGTTGCTCTTGCGTATGCGGCACAACGTGATCTTCATATCCTTTCATTCGATGTTAAAACGGCTTTTCTAAATGCTCCTCTCTCTCATGAAGTATATTGTCGCCAGATACCGGGCTTCCCTGAATCTGACCCTTCCATTGTTTACAAACTTTTACGTGCCTTATATGGGCTTAAACAGGCGTCACACGAGTGGTATGTGATTCTTCGTGAGGCTCTTGAGGCTCTTGGCCTTTCTTGTTGCGATGTTGACCATGGTGTCTTCTTTGGCTACTTCGACTCATCTCCAGACGTTTCGGTTCCTTTGCCCCTTGATGGTTCTCCCCTGTTCATCATTGTCTGCATTCATGTCGATGATGGCTTGAATATCACAAACTCTGTTCCTTTGTATAATTGGCTCATAACTCAACTTAATAAGTCTTTCGAAGTCAAGGATGGTGGACCAACTTCACTTTATTTGGGCATATGTATCGATCGTGACAGACCGCTCCGTAAGTTGTGGCTATCTCAGAAGGGTTTTGTTCTGGACCTCCTCACCACGTATAACCTCCTCGAGGCCAAGAAAACTTGCGTCCCGCTCCACCATCCACTGCATGATCTTCCTACAGCTCCACCAAATTCACTTCCTGACATAACTGATGCTGACATCAAGATCCATTATCAGCGCTTGGTTGGCTCATTACTTTATTTGAGTCTTTGTACTCGCCCGGATCTTGCCTTCACTGCGATGGCCCTGGGCCAATATAATGCGAATCCAATGAGAGCTCACCTCCTCGCGGCGAAGGGTGTTCTTCGTTACTTGGTGGGCATGGCTGATTTGGCTCTCGAGTATAACTTCTCCACTGCTTCTTTTGATCCTAGTCTTCGACTCATTCTTCCTATGGGATGTGGTTTTGTGGATGCTGATTGGGCCTCCGATTCTACAACCAGGTGTAGTGTCTCTGGTTATGCTTTCTTCTTTCACTCTAGCCTTGTTTCGTGGTCCTCTGTTCGGCAACGCACTGTTGCTCTGTCATCCATGGAAGCCGAATATATGTCTCTCTCGCATGCTATGAAGGAAGCCTTATGGCTTCGTCTTCTCCTCACCTCTCTTTGTTTACCTGTTCCTGATCCTTTCCCTCTGCTTTGTGATAATCGCAGTGCCATTGATATCGCAACCTCCAACAATACTTCATCTCGCTCAAAGCATATTGACATCAGATATCACTTTATTCGCAAACATTTCCAATCAGGCTCTTTTGTTCCATCTTGGGTTCCTACTACCGATATGGTAGCTGACATTCTCACCAAAGCTCTTCCTGTAGCTATTCACTGCAAGTTTATGACTTCTCTGGGACTCATTCATTTGACCCTTTAATTCCCCGTACCATTCCTTCGTCAATGATGGGGTTGTGTTGACCAAGTAGGACATGGGTCATCTTCTTCGGACTGTCACGTGTTTTAGACGTACTTCATCCTTCGGTTTTTTCAGACTCAGCCTCAGTTGCTTTTGTTCACTGATGACACGCACTGAGGCTGTATGTTGACTGTTTCTCTGATATTCATACCTATAACTTACACTATTTCCAGTTCATCAGTAAAAGGGGAGATCCATCTTTTCTGTCTTTTCTGTCTTTCACAAGACACGCAAGACCATGAAGACTCCCAAGATTAAAAAGACCATTTGTCTCGGGTATTCCATGCCCAGTTTCTCTCAGAGAAGATTAGTTCTTTTAAAGAAGCACACTACTCTCCAAGACGCTTACAAAGAAATATCAGAAGAGCTTTCGAGTCTCTTATATCCTTAGTATGTAATAGACGGCTCTCAAAAACTCTTTTCATTCAATTGAGACAAAGGACTACAAAATGATTCAGGCAGTTACTCATAACTGGTAGTCTCTGGAGTGATAGAACATGCCACGCAGTCAGGTTGAAGTTTCACTTGAAACCAGAGATCGAGAACACCCACCATCAACATCACTTGTATCCTCGGCCATGCTTGAGTGAGAACGACTGGTACAATCATCTATGTTTGCAAGTCAAACAATATGCCCTCAAGACATTAATATTACGCACCAAGTTTGTCACCTGAGTCAGATTCCCAGGATCTGTCCGACAGGAAGTAAACCTCCTCCGCTTGAGGGGTGTCAGGCTCTGGGCTTGCCTGTGAGACACTTCGAGCCTTGCGACCTTGACCTTTAGACGACCCAGAAAGGATTTCATTGGCCTCACGCAGCATTGGACCCCAGTACTTCTTTCGGTCAAAATTTTTGATAGTTGCCATATAGCGCGTGGCTCGGGGGTCAAACCTATCAATGAACTGACCATTTGTCATTTCTTTGCTGACCGTTCTGTCACCATAGTTGTCAAAAGAGAAATCACCCAGAGTCTTCCGAGTGCCAGTTGCTAGATATTCCTTAAGTGCATGTTCGACCTTCAATAAACTCGTTACTAAAACATGTAATGGTAAGAATGAAAGGGCATACTGCTTGAAGCGAGAGGATCAGTGCTCCAGCTGGAAGGTCTTCGTCCAGATTGTCAACATTGGGAGTGCGGATATATGCCAGGTGTGCATGCGCAAATGTATACACAATCAAGGGTGTTTTGCAAAACCCCTTTCGCAAAGCCAGACATTGTCAATTGCAATAGCCTGCCAATAAGATAGATAACATACTTGCTTGTGCCGTTGACCATCCTCATCATCTATGCACTTCCTCCACTGATAGGGTGCCGACTGCTTGTGCTTGGGACCCTGCCAATCCAACCACCATGCAACAGCAACACGCCGCCCTTCGGGTGTGCCGTAGTCATTAATGTAGTCAGGATTGTCAAATAACATCTTAACAGCTTCAATGGCTTTCTGAGCAAAGCGATTGCGCCAACTTTGAATTCGGTATGAGACCTTATCACTCACAATTAATAAAAATTGATGTCGTACTGCAAATAATGAATGACGTACTAAACCAGCCCAAGCTGGGTTATCATCAATGTCATAAACATTGATCCCATAAACACGGTCAACAATATTTTGAAGTTCGGTGGAGGGTAGGTTCGACCAAGGGGCAAGAGTGCCAACCTTTTCCTTGACAAGAGGAAGGACGTCATTTTTAAACTTGTCGTCGGTATTAGGAGGTAAGTGATTGTGGGTCCATTTCTTTTTCCCGCCACGAAGTTCTGTCTTTGTGGCCACGTGTTTAGTATGAATGATCTTAATCATCGACTATCGCAAACAATCTCAATCTATGGACAGCACAAGGAGTTGAGACAACTGACCTTTGAGCCTACGTTGCTGGCTGGCTGGATGGGTCCTTTGCGTGCCTCTTTCCTTTCAGCCTGGTCATCTTCTTCATCTCTGACAAAGCCACTCATTTTCACAAGGGAATCGTCATCCACAGTATTCTCACCAATAGTGCGTATTTTAGCAACTTGTTGTGTGCTTCGTTGCTTGCTGATTTCGAACCATTCAGTATTGAATGCCGCCTTGTTACTGCTACCTCTCTTTTTTTTGACTGTCTTGATGGAGGCACGCTCGGTGGATTCAGAAACTGTGCTGAAGCCAGGCTCATGGTTATTTTGAGAGTAAGAAAACATAGAGAATGACGAACTCAGCTTTTCTCTTGAGACCGGGTGTTCCAGTAACATCATCAGTGGCTCTCAATGTGGATATGTCTTCATGGCGTGGTTTTGCATTGCCGTGTCGTTTGATTTGTTGATCGTCAACCATACCATCTTCAACATTGGGTTCTTCAAGGTCTGAGCTGCTGGCATCCTCATCTTGGTCTTCATTTTTGGATGCAGGTGGCTGGTATTCTTCACCACTTTGGATATCCGAATTGTCATCGGGCAGTAAGCATTGATTCTGTCAAGACCCTATTCATGCAGAAAGATATTACTAACACTAGTTTAACAGGAAAATGAAGAGTAACTCACTAGATTTGACTGCGTGTAATACTGAAACACGTCTGGCCGAAGGTTTGAAGCTTGTAGCACCACTATGAGGGGGATGGTTAGCTGTGGCATCGCGTTCGATGTCTTCATGGCGCAATCGGTCCTCGATTTCTGCTACATGTTGTTGGGCTTGAGCTACTTGATCTGAGCGACTCTTTGCCTCCTTGGCAAGTTGATCTCGTTTTTGCTGCACTTCTTCTTTTGTCGCACGTGTCTTTGGAATGAGTCCAGCATTGGCAGCCGGGCGTGTGGTTTTATTTGCAATGCGGGTTTGAATAGCAGGTGGAAGTGGTTGTACAAGTTTTTTAGATCCCTTCAAGGGCATGTTGCGCGCAAAAAAGAGAAGGATTACGTTGGTATATCCGAGTCTTTGCTGACAATTTTTTTTCCGTAGCTAACTTGGCATGTGATAAGGTTTCAGTATGTAACTCCTATTCTGGATCTATTTCGTCACTAATGCCTGTTTCTGTTCCATTATTCAAGCCCAGAAACATCCCATGTTATAACCACACATGTACTCGTCGATTCACAACCTCATCTGGTGCAAGGAGACACTTTCAAGCCAAACACACCTCGATTGCATCTCTGAATGATGCTCGACCTCTGCTACCAGCACTTCCGAACCCCCCTGTAATACTTGAAGCACTGCCTCTGCCAGTTGACAATCCAGTCACATTCAACAGAGTAGAGGTCCACCCTTTGATGAATGGTGAGTATTTACACTCTATGACTCATTTTATAGTAGCTCCAAGTCTGACTGGAGTTTACCATTGACAGGGCTTCCTTGTGACTCAAAAGGTGGTTTTCTGGCGGAGGGAGAAGAACCGCCACCCTGGGATTATCCACCACCTGATGACTTCTCTCCATACACTGACCGGCACCAATTTGAACTTGCAGACTTACTTTTTCGACGGGATGAGATGGCTGCAAACTCTATTGATGACCTCATGCAAATTTGGGCTGCACGGCACTCCAATCAAGGGCCACCATTTGTTTCAAAACAACACCTCTATGATACAATCGATTCAACTGCACTCGGGGATGCACCATGGCAGTCCTTCACTGTTTATTATAGCGGTGAAGTTAATGAGGCAGATATTACAGCAGCGCCATGGAAGGTTAAGGGCTATGATGTCTGGTACCGAGATCCACAGATTGTTTTATGCAGTCAGCTACGGAACACAGACTTCGTGCAAGAGATGGACCTGGCTCCTAAACGTGTGTATGACAGCAACAACAAACGTCGTTATCAAGACTTCATGTCAGGAAATTGGGCATGGCGACAATGCGTGCGTGTAATCTTACTTACAATGGAATATCAAGAGGATTAAATGTTGACCAGGATAAAATCATCAAAAGTAATCCAGAGGCACATGGCTCGACATTCTGTCCTATTATCATGGGTAGTGATAAAACAACGGTCTCTGTTGCTACAGGCCATACAGAGTATTATCCACTGTACATATCTAATGGTCTGATTCACAACAATGTCCGCCGAGCGCATCGCAATGGGCTTACCCTTTTAGCCTTTCTGGCTATTCCCAAAAGTAAGTCTTTACAAAGCTGTCCTGAGCTCGGAGCATTGACATGTATCTTAGCAAATGCTGAGCATAAGGATTCCAATGAATTTCGCAAGTTTCGGCGGAGTCTTTTTCATGAATCATTGCTTGTTGTTCTGGAGACACTGAGGCCTGGCATGACCAAGCCAGAGATTGTGCGTTTTGCAGATGGCTATTTTCGTCGAGTTATATGGGGCTTAGGCCCATATATTGTGGACTATCCAGAACAAGTATTGCTGGCATGCATTGTACAAGGCTGGTGTGCGAGGTATGCTTTCCAGTTGAATTCCTTAATTCATTTTGTCACATACAGCTCAGATGTACGGCAAGATTTGATAACCTTGATGGCTTGGGTGGTCGACGTTCTCATGAACTCACCAAATCCCTGTTTGAAGTCTTGGGCATGAAAGCGCTGTGGGATGACTATGGAATCATATCAGATATTATGGTACGAGTGTTGCTTGTTATTGGAAAGATCTTTACAATATTAATTTTGTCATTTTCAACAGCCATTCACGCACTCATTTCCTCACGCGGATATACATGAACTCCTCTCTCCAGATTTACTCCATCAGATTATTAAAGGTACTTTTAAAGACCATCTCGTCACATGGGTCAATGACTATCTAGAGCTGGTTCACACACCTCTGGAGGCAGCCAAGATCATTGCAGACATTGACCGTCGGATTGCAGCTGTCCCTCCTTTTTCAGGCCTTCGACGTTTTCCAGAGGGCCGAGGGTTTAAGCAATGGACTGGTGATGACTCGAAGGCACTCATGAAGGTCCGGAGCCCCATCTTTTGCTTCACACAACACTTCTCATATGAATCTAGGTTTACCTCCCTGCCATCGCAGGGCATGTACCCACAAAGATGGTCGAGGCCTTTAAACACTTTCTTGAGTTCTGTTACCTTGTGCGGCGCTCGGTTATTGATGAGGACAATCTTGAGGCCATTGACATTGCCATCTATAATTTTCATCAAGCACGCACTATTTTTCAAGATGTTGGAGTCCGCCTTGAGGGCTTCTCACTTCCTCGCCAACATGCACTGACACACTATCGGCATCTTATTCAAGAATTTGGTGCACCTAATGGCTTGTGTTCTTCGATTACGGAGTCAGCTCATATTAGAGCTGTGAAGAAGCCATGGCGACGATCCAATCGGTACCAAGCCCTAGGTCAAATGCTTTTGACAAATCAGCGCAATGACAAACTCGCTGAATCACGGATAAATTTCACTGCTCGTGGCATGTTAAAGAAGTCTTTCTTTCATGCTGAAGAACCTCAATCACGTCCACCAGCTGATGATGACGATGATGGCGGGGCTGTGGATGGTCAAGATATATGGGGCAAAGTTGTTCTAGCGAGAAAACCCAGTGTGTTCAATTTTTCAACCATGATAATTCTTAGCTGATGGTCCAAACTGCTTGTAGTCACTTCGATTCCATTTGATGCTCAAGGCCTTGCTAATTACTTCCTCATCCCCTCGTTTCCAAATCACATCTCACGCTTCCTCTACGAACAAATGCACCCTGACCTTGCCATACCTCTTGTGGATGTTCCCATCGAGGATTGCCCCTCTCCAGATGGAAAAATTCGGGTCTATCCATCTGCAATTGCTACGTTCCATGCACCGAGCAATATTTCGGGTCTGGGAGGGATGTTTCGTGAGAGGATACGTGCTGTCTCATCGTGGCACCGTGGTCCTCCTCGTTATGATTGTGTCTTCGTAGAGCATGATAGAAATGCGCAGGGATTTCGGGGTCTACATGTTGCACGAGTGCGACTTTTCTTTGAGATTACACACAGTCAAAGGAAGTATCCCTGCGCTCTTGTCACTTGGTTTTCCCCCATCTCTGATGAACCATGCCCGGAGACTGGCCTGTGGATTGTCGAGCCTGACTGTGATTATGACGGAAAACGTATCATGTCAGTTATTCATGTTGATACAATCCTTCGCAGTGCACATCTAATTGGCTGCGCTGGTGCTGATGTAGTTCCTCAGCAACTGTTACCTAGTGACAGCCTTGATGCCTTTCGTACGTTCTATGTTAACAAGTACATTGATCATCATTCTCATGAAATAGCCTTCTAATTAAATGCACGCATTTCTAGTACTACTGTGACTAGAATAGATTTATATCATGCAGACCCGGGTGCAGATTATAAAGATGTGACTCTAATCCAGAAGACATGACGCTAAGACAAAGATCAGTAATGCAAGGAGGGAGATGTAATGAGGAGATGAAGACATCCTCCTGGAGAGAAAAGAGACCTTCCTGGAGAGCAAGACCCAAAAGACAACCATACCATTTTACTGATGTTTATAACCTTCGTGTTTGTTCTAGGTAAAATATAGTTGCTTTTGTTCACTGACGACACGCACTGAGGCTTTTATAACCTTCGTGTTCGTTCTAGGTCTATCAGTTGTAACTTCTAACATACTTCTGGTGACTAAAGTCAGTGCACATGGTGTAACGCATGATCCCAACAATGTCAGAGCTGTCCAAGTATATGTGGTCTCTGGGCTTGTACTTGGGGGCCAGAAGCCATCTGCAGTTATAGTACCAAGCCATATCATCCTTCACTTTAGTTAATGCTGCCTTTGCTTTCTCCTGGGCTTCACGCATTCAGTCCATGAACTTGTTTATGGATTCATTCTCTGAGCATCATCCTTGTTGGAATCGCCGGTAACCTCGAATGTCAGGGGTGGCCAACAAATGGCCACCGTCATGGCCAACGGCCAATATTCTTTCTTTCTTTCTATGTTTCCCTTACCATTGATTACTTATATCACAATCAACCATTGTCTCTATCATTACACTTATATACTGCACATACAAGACAACACCCTCAGTTACTTATACACAACTGAGGGTGAGTAAACTACACGATCCAGGATGATACTTATACTAATATTGTACCTCAGGATATTGAACTTACAATATCTGCATAGGTATGATTTGAATACAGTCACTTATACACAACTGAGGGATATTGAACTTACGATATCTGCACAGGGTTCTAACAATCCTGGGGGTTCAAACCCCATCTGGGGGTGGTGGCCAGTGTCCAGAAGGAACAGGGAGACTTTGGTGGCAGAGTGAACATGGTTGTTGTAGTGTCCTCGTCTTCTCTATTTGAAGTACGAGCAATCTAAGTAACTTACATGCTACGTTCTTTTCTCATGATGTGCTGACCCGAGTGCACTATTGAACTTCAAAAGAAATATATAAAGAAATATATATATATAAACAGATTGATTGTCGACACGTCTGTTATGATGTCTGCTACCGGAAGACTAGGTCGAATACGTGACCAACAAGGTTTAACGTTCAACATCGGAAAAGAATGAACCTACTCCACACCACGCTCTCAGACTTCAACTTCAGTTGATCGTACAAACCGCCAATACGACGATCATTAGACCTTTTGCATTCCAAAAACTCTGGAAAGGGATGGCTGTCTCGAGACCCCCGCTCGCTTCTCAGATACCCGGGCCCGTTCCTCTTCGTATCGCTGTCGTTCAGCTACGACCCAAGGTTAGCCGTACCCTACGTTCGAGCTTGGATGCAACAATTACTCATCCAAAGTCTACTATTTCTAGATTGGCGAGGTTGATGCTAATATCGCGAGGGCCCGTGAACTTTGTTCCAAGTGCGTCGTTGTAACCTTTCTGTCAGGAGATTGAGTTTAACACGTTCCAGGCTCAAACCACAGTCAATTGATCTTCTCTGTTTTCCAGAGATGGCGTTCGCTGGTGAGGTACACCTTTCGCATTTGTCAGTTCATTCATGTCAAGAGCTCTCTAATAAAATTATCTATCAGGTTACGTCTTTGAATCTGCGGAAGCCATCTCTCCGTATCTAGAAGAACCAAGAACAGGCCCGAGTTCACTTTTCTGTCGAGAAGTCGCAAACTGTCTAGGTTGCTACGTCGCCGGCGGCTATCCCGAACGTTTATCTGAAGAGGAACGAATTGCTGAATCTCAGGTTGATATCACGACCAGTAGATCCATATGCTTGCCAGATGGAGGAGCAGATATCGATACAACTACTTCTGACATCAACAGCTTGTCGGCACCTCTTCGCACTCCCGTAGGAGCTAACAGTGCGATTATATACGGTCCTTCAGGAGAATGGGTCGGAGGATACAGGAAGACGAACCTATATGAAACCGACAAAACCTGGGCTAAGCCAGGTACAAGTCTCTTCAATGATCATTCCTCCGAGGTCTTATGTCTTTCTAGGGACCAGCTTCGCCTCGTTCTCTCTCACACCCCCTTCCATATCACGTACAGAAAGCAGAGAAGCGTCAGCCCCAGACTCCCTCAAAATGACTATTGGGATCTGTATGGATCTCAACCCATTTACTTCGTGCGACCAGACAAGCGCCGAGTGGCCATGTGAGCTCGCAGATTACTGTGTCCAAAATCAATCAGATCTGCTTGTACTTCTCAATGCGTGGCTCGATCCCAGCCTCGACGATGATAGAGATGATGATATAAATGATGACGCTGAGAACGGTACATCGGATAGTACTGATGTCAGCTCGGCAGAGGACAACAACGAGGTGGTCGACGCCGAGGCTCACGAACCGAGTTGGCATACCCTACGATACTGGGCGGCACGACTCCGCCCTCTGTGTGAACGTAATTGGCAGCGTCGAGGAAGCACTGAGACGCTTGGCTCGGAAGACTCGACAGGCGAATACTACAAGGCAAAGGAAGAGGGAGGGGCTGAAGAGGAAGCAGTTGATGAACAAGAAGAGGAGAAACCGCCACACAAGACAATTGTTGTAGTGTGCAATCGCACAGGAATGGAAAACGGTGTGTACTTGCGTGCCTTTCCTATGGACTAATTTATAGCGTGGACATAATGTACAGGCACGACGTTTGCGGGATCGTCTGCAATATTCGATATGCGTGCTGGTTCTGGTCGTGCGAGGATTCTTGATGTAATGGGTAAGAATGAAGAGGGCATAAGAGTGTGGAATGTCTTTTTGTAACCAACATCACAATTAATCACAATTGTAAGGATGGAAAAATATATATCATTATATCGGGACTGGAACGAGGAATGTACTCTAACAAGAGGGAGTTCGCAACTCAGAAGAACCGACGAGTGTGACGGCTCAGCTAGAATGGACGTCGACTCATACGAGAGTCATGCCAGAGGTAGGATGCGCTGTCTGTGATCATCCCTATCTGGACTTGACATTGTTCCGACACAGTCGTCGTATCAGACCAGCAATAGCTTGTGCATCGTCATCGTCATTTGCGCAAGAAAAGCCCTCTAGCAGTAGCTTTCGTACGCCTGCGCCAATTACTGCGACTGTTTCGTTCACACGTTGGGTATATCCGTTCTGTGTACTGCTCATTGACCAGCTACCGAACTCGAGTTCTTTGGCAGCTATACAGATCAAATTTGTCCTAAGCAGTCGTCAGTACATAATAATGTTTAAAGTCCTGCCCTACCTTGCTTCGACATCAGTGTGTGCAGCACTGAGAACGCTCCAAGTCTCATCGCCCTGAAGCATTAAAACACCGTGAAGTGCTCTTCGGATGTTGTTGAAAGCTGCCAAACGCGCATCCAACTGGCATTGCAATCATTAACACAACCCTCCGAGAAGAATATGCACTTCAACCTACAGGTATCTTGCCTGAAAAGGAGACCTCGAGCTCAGCAATAATATCAGTCATCATGACGGTGGTTGCTGCTTTTATTTACGATATGTAAGATTTTCAGACCATACGGAGGATCAGCTTACCTCCCATGCACTCCTGTTGTCGGGCCACATCGACCTTTTTTACTGTATCATACTGGTCATTAGCCTGTTTGACGGAAGCATCGCGATTTGTTTCGGTAGCCTCTTCACATACAGGCAATGTGATCGAAGGTGGAAATTGTGGTGGGGCCACTTCCTCAGTGATTGGGGTTTTGAAAGGAGTCTTGAACGGTTTGGAAAGGCCAGAAGCCGATGCATGAGCCTTCGTAACTGGAACAGGAATGTTTAGGCTGAGGAGATCATGTGAGGCCACATTCTTACCAAGCGTTGTCGCATACGACCCTTTAGCTTTCTTTACGCCAGTACTACGAGCTTCTTGATCGTTCTCTGGTATGCCACGTTTCATCGTGCCATAAGATCTTACCCTCGATGCAGCCTGCTGGCCTCTAACGCCAGTTACGTTTACGTCGGTGCTCCACCCCTTGACTCGAGAACCTGGAACGCCTCTCTGACAAGCCTGGTCCATCGAAAAGTTGCCCTTCAGAGTAAGTTCTGTCAAAAGTTTCGTTACACGACGCCTGGTCTTCTCTGGATATTTACAGACCTATTCTTTTTGAATAAATTCCACTGATATCAGAACCTGCAAGCTTACATCACACATGTTGTTACAATATTGACGAAGGACATCTTCATCTTTCTCGTTTATTTCTTCACCAAAGTAACGACATATTGACTATGTGGTTGCCAAAGTTGACTTAATTTGATGTTCGAAAAAGGAAGCAAATGTGAAAGAAACGCACCACATGTCTACATATTTCCACGTTTTCGGCGAAGTCGAACAACTGGACAAAGCTTGTGAGACGCGGCATTCCTGACTCTCGAAACTTATTCAATACAAATCCTCACCGCAGCAATGCTGTGGTTCGCCCTTTGACTCGGTGGCGGCCCGTCTTGATCAAGGCGAGCTTCGGAAGCGTTGTTGACCCATCTTTGGACCTCACGAGCATCCTGTCGTGCTTGAAAATAAGGTCAGTATGTCGAGCAGATGGAATCGATCACGTTTACAGTAGTAGAGTATGCATTTCGATGGCTGTTGATGGTCTAGGATCAGCATCAGTCAAATATTACGCGCAATGGGAAACTTGCCGATCCATCCCGTCCAGCGCGTCCTGAGCACAGCAGTAAGTCACTGTAGGTCATGGCATGTAGAACAAACCTGATTCTTGGTAATATCCTAGAAAAAGTGTCAATCGAATACATACTTTATAAACTTTGAATGTTCACCCTCAAAACTTTTGGGGACGTCGTAATGTATTATGTATCTTCAAAAGCCAGAATTATGAACGAAACTTTGACAAGAATTGATGAATAATTACCTGACGTCAGGCTTGTCAATTCCAAGTCCAAAGGCTATGGTTGCAACAACCTAGATCGAATCAGACTTTAAATGGAAAGTGCCATTGTATGTAATTTTACCACGTCGATCCCACCTTCTCCTGTTCCTCCAAGCATCCATTCTCGTAATGTCTTATCAAGGGTATATGGACTGAGGTAACGGCTTCAGAGAAGCAGTATGTGCATGTAAGCGGATAAGAAGGTACCTTATTCCACGATGATAAGGTTGGGAGTTGATGCCTTTCGTCCTAAGGTATCTGGAGAGTTCGTCACACGTGGCATGCTTCCTACAGTAGATGACGCCCGAAGAGGGCCGTTTCCTTCTCCTGTAGAGGGTGGTGATGTATTCTAATACTTGGGCCATTTGGGAGACTATTTCAGGATTCGTGAAATACTGGACCTGAAAAAAGTCAACAATAGACTATAATCGCAGACGTTTGGTACCTCGTAAAATAGGTTATCCCTATTGAATGGATGAACAGCACGGTGGAGGCGGTCTTCAGATAGATGTAAGCTGCGAATGATATCGTTTTGCACTCTTGTGTGACAGTCAATGGGTCGTAACATGAGGTTCTGTGAAATCATACTCAGGAGTGGCAGTGGCAGTCAATGCCATGATTGGGACCGACGGGAACCTCCTACGAAACATCCCAAGGGATCGGTACTTCGAGCGAAAATCATGGCCCCATTCCTTTCAGGTTATTTATGACAGTTTTCTCGCGATAAATTGAGATAGAAAATACCGATATACAGTGAGCCTCGTCAACAACGAGTCGATTGAGTTCATTTTCTTCGTACAAATTGTCAAGCATTCTCATGAAATCTGACAGGCAAAGCCTTTCGGGGGTCGCTAATTTAGACTCATTCAAAGACCCCGTAATTGTAATATCAAACTGGCACACATACTATAGATAAGTCGATTTTCCGGATGCCCCGACAGAAGGTCATTAATGATCTAAATTGATTGGTATGATGAGATAAATTCAAGTAGGTAGAGACAAAGATATCCATAAACTTTACCTCCTGCTTTTCCTCAGTCGGAGTCTCGGACGTCAGAG
Organism: Termitomyces sp. T32_za158; assembly: GCA_018857265.1. Classification (NCBI taxonomy): domain Eukaryota; kingdom Fungi; phylum Basidiomycota; class Agaricomycetes; order Agaricales; family Lyophyllaceae; genus Termitomyces; species Termitomyces sp. T32_za158. Next base: position 132,333 of record JABAJZ010000001.1, on the reverse strand, counting down.
ATACAGCCAAGACCGACTTTGCTCGCAGGTTGTCAACCTCTACGTAGAAGAGGTGAACGTTTGAACGTTGATTCCGAGCGCGAGGAACGCAAACTCACGATTCTTCATCAAAGCTGAGCATTTCAAGTTAATGTCTGTAGTGCAAACTTCCTAAACTCATTCAACCTACCCAGTAGTGGTGAAACAACCACGGTGATTCCGGACTTTCAGTTCACAGCCACGTAAGCAAGTGTAGGTGAGATGTCTCGAGAATGAGATTACCTTTTCGGCCGCTGCTGGCACTTGAAAGCACAAACTCTGAGTTCAAAAAGTTAGAGTCGGATCTCAACTTCTTATTTGTAGTATGCCTACCTTTCCCATCCCAGTTGGAGCGACGACGAGAACATCATCGCCTAGTTTTATACCCTATTACTTCAGTGTAGGCACACAGAGCGATTCAGAGGCGCACCTCTTGCAGCGAACTCTATGATCTCCTTTTGCTGTCCTCTATATTCGGAATGGCCAAAAACTGTTACATCCAAGTAAGCCCGCGGGCAAAGAGCATAACTCAATATTAACCTACCTTCAGACAAGACCCTTCATTGGAAGCGTGCTGCGTCAGCGAGTCTCGAGTTTCACCCCCCAAGTTCAACAAGACGCACTCGTGGCATTGTGCCAAAAAGTCTTTTTTGAGGTTCCTCGAGCTACCCTCTGGATCGTTGGCTAACTGTTGTTCTCGAAGGGTAGAAGAGGCATTGATGTTGGCAAAGTCATTGTCCATAAGATTCTCTTAGCCCGATACTTGGTGATAAAAAGATAAGGCGACCTTAGAATGAAACGACACAACTTTGGCTCGTTATGTCACGGACGCGTTACCGATCGTGTCCAACAACTGTCACGTCAAAATTCCTCAAGCTTCAAAGCTTCAAGCTTTCAGAATTTCAACCTTCAAGCTACATGGATCTATTCCCTCAGACCTCTTTTTTCAGATTACAGTACGAAATGGTGACAACTAATTCAACACTGTCTGAAGGCCTGCAAGCTTCATCTTGACTCCAATTTCGAAGAGGTAATCGAGGCACTAATGAAAAGGCGTTAGAATCACCTCGTGAAGATGGATTCGAATGGACCTCAGTTTGAGTCTTCGCCTTCTCCCAGTCAGCACCTATGAAGGTACTCATCAGGGTCTGCTTCAACGGAGAAGATAACATTCAAACCCCAAACGTAGACGCCATGTCTGCGGACTAACACTCCCGCAGCATCAGGATATTTGATCATGGCTTCCGCCATGCTATCTTTGAGATCCTCTTCGTTCGGTGTATTTTCAATGATCGGGAGCTCAAGTGTATCGAGGTAAGAAAGAGCCTTTCCCGTCCCACCAATGCGTACACCTTTGATCATCTAGATGATGTACCAAATCAGCAAGGGAACAATTCTAAATCATTTCCCAGATACCTCCTGTAAGGATATGCATGAGTGATACGGATGTTACACAGAAGCCCTATCCCTACCTGGTGAGAGATTCTGAAAACTGGGCCTTCCCAAAGCAGTGTCGCCATCACTGCGTGTTGGGAATGGGTGTGAATACAGCTACCTGCATCACGGAGATCGAACGAATTCCAGAATAGGGGTGTGCATGCAGATTCCTTGAGATTCGATGTGGGCCGGCGAAGAAACACTCGGTCGGTATGGGGAGAAGGTGCCGCTTGGGGGTAAGGAAGAACAAAGATGTGAGCCGGCTCAAGCCTTTCTTTCTGTACACCCGAAGGCGCGATGAAGACTTTGTCACTATAGATTCACTTTTCAATATCAGTTATAACAAATTGCAGAGATGAGCATACCCGAGCCGGATGCAAATACCGCCACCAGTTCCTGTGACCCAGCCTAGCTGTTGTATTATAGTACTTTAGAATCTGACGTGTCTTGGATCGAGTTCTCTGCCCACATTATAAAACGATCGGCACAATTCAGGGATGAGATTCGCCGGCTGCACCAGAAGGCATCAGCTTTTGCGCTTATCTTTGTACATCTCATACCGACATGGAGAGGATCTGATGAGATCACAAGACTATCATCGTTGAAAGAAGACATGCTGGGAGGTAACTGCTGCAGAGAATCAACAACGTCAAGTCCAATATATTCTTGCTCCCCTGTTAAATCGACGGTGTTGCACGAAGTGCCAAATTTTTGGAGGTAATGCACGTGATCTATGATGGATTCCATGCATGCTGTGCCATCAAGTGACGAGTAGCAAGTACTGCCATTTGACAGCCGTTTCTGAAACGATAGGCAGGTCCCAAATTTTGATATTTGGCCCAAACTTGATCTGTTCGGCCAAACATTACTTTTCTAGGTTTAGTTGCAGACGTATTTATTTTTAGGCAGTTCGTGACTTACAAAGTATTCTCGCCATACTATGGCAAACCAATATCATTATCCTCCTGCCTTTGGGATGCGACGACGCATGTTTAGAGACCGAGAGAATGTCAAGAATTTGAACAAAGGACAGCCAAAAATTCTGTCAAAACTACAACTAAAAATAGTAATGTTTGGCCGAACAGATCAAGGTTAGGCCAAATATCAAAATTTGGGACCTGCCTATCGTTTCAGAAACGGCTGGAAAGAATCTCTTGTGATCACCAGAGCGTTAGTTGAAGGGTATAGCTGTGCGTCCATTAAGGTATACCACATATGACCTGTGGTCTACTTCAGCCTGAAGTGCGCAAGGAGGCCAAAGTTTCATCGCCCTCTGGTTCAGTGAGTTGTCTGAATTCGTGCTTTGCATCATGCGCTCTCCTAGAGAAGCTTCCGGCGTCTCCGAACGGGCCGTCATTCTATCAAGTGTAGAGGATCCATGACAGGACAAACAAAACAAACAAGAAGGATCCGTCAGACTGTTATCATGCTTTACTCAAGGCTTTACTTCTGGCTGTCCATTGTCGTTGTCTCGACACAGAATGCTTTGGCTCTAAGTAATGGACTTGCTTTGACGCCCCCGATGGGCTGGAACTCTTATAACGCATTTCTGTACGGTTTAACTCAGTTGTTCTCTCGAGAAGTTCCTGAATCCTGACCAAACCAAAGTTGTGCAACGACGGAGGCACAATATCAAGCAGCGGCCCAAAATCTTATTAGTCTGGGGCTTAGCTCACTCGGATACAACTATCTCAATCTGTGTGTCACGATACTGTCAGTACAACCTCAGAAGTCGTTGAACTCACCATTTACACAGGGACTGTGGGTGGCAAGGTAAATCACGAAATGCCTCAGGCGGCTTTACCTGGGATGCTACCACTATACCCTCGGGTATTCCGGCACTTTCCACCTTTGTCCATGACCTCGGACTAAAGTTTGGTCTGTACTCTGATGGGTATGTTCTACCTACGCATTTATTTTCCTTTGATCCGGTCGATTGATTCATCTCACCACAAGTGGCTTCTTTGCTTGCGATTTCGTTGGGGGCACAGCAAAGTACTTGGGAAGCTTAGGGCACGAGACTTCCGATGCTGAATCTTTTGCTTCGTGGGGAGCAGACTACCTGAAGGTGACAACCCTTGTATTGTCCCAAGTATCAATTCGACACTAACGCGACTTTACAGTATGACAATTGTTATTCAGGTTGTCAACCATTTACGTCTGTCACTAATGTCAAGTCTGACCAAAGTGCCAGTCAGTCCTACAGATTTCGTGGATTTTAATCCTCCAATTGAGGTTCGTGGGAGACCTTTCTTACTATTTATATAGCGTCTCACAATTCATCCTTGTAAATAGATTGAGGTCACATCGTTGTTTTCTTGACAGAAACTTGGATTGACAAAGGGCACAGCCTCATTATATCGCTATGAGAGATGCTTTAAACGCCACCCAGCGTCCGATAGTTTTTTCGGTTTGTGAATGGGGGGTTCAAGGTATGAATTCTATTTCGTCGTTTCTATTCTGAATCCTTTACATAATATAGATCCCGCCAGGTGGCCTGCTAGTGCAGTTGGAAATTCGTGCGTCCTAATTATTTCCACTAGAACCGCACTGATAACAGCAACTTCAGTTGGCGCATCTCGTATTTTATTTACTAGGGACGCATCAGCATCGCCTGACTATATTTCTCTTCAGCAACGATATCGGGCCACCCGCTTCCTGGGACAACCTTTTCAGAATAATCAATCAAGTAGTTCCAATTACTCAATTTGCCGGACCAGGCGCGTGGAATGGTAGAATATTCTGCCACATCTCGAGGTCCTATCCTCAACCATGCTACAGATCTCGACCTGTTGGAGGTCGGCAACACAGGACTGACAGCCGCGGAGCAACAGACTCATTTCGCATTTTGGGCAGCCGCAAAGTACGTCGTCTCGTTGATCTTGATGTATGACAAATGAATTGCTGGTTATAGATCTCCTTTGCTCATTTCAACAGATTTAACTAATCCGACTAGCTCCACGCTCGATATCCTCAGGAATACAGAGATCATCGCTCTAAATGTAAATTACCTTTCAATTCTTCATCTGCAAGTTTATGTACCTCCTTCTACCTAGCAAGACGCTTTGGGAGAATCCATCAGCTTCAAGCGCAGATATACCAACGATCATGATGTCTGGGCCGGACCCCTCGCAGACGGCTCGACAGTTGTAGGTAAGCTGGTGCAATAATCGTGAAAGGGCACTCGAATTGAAAGTCAACTAATTTGTTGCCAAACAGTACTCATCAATTGGCAGGACTCGGCCCGATCCCTTGTATTCAACTTAGCTGACGTCGGGTTTTCATCTGCGAACGCAGTCGACCTCATTCAGGGTACATCGCTTGGCAAGCTCACCACCACGTAATGACTCCCCCTAAACACTTGATTGTACTTTCTCTGACTTGATTACAGATATACTTCGACTGTTGCCGCTCACGGCTGCGTGGTTTTAAAGCTCAGTGGCGCTACCACCATTACGCCCCTTTCTTTCACGTTTTACGATGCCGCCGCCGCTCCGAACACGATCGCCGGCGGTGCCAGCACTCGTGTGGTCAACGCATCCGTGACAGTTGTGGGCTTCATCGGGAATGGTGGAACTTTGACTATTAACAATGTGGACGGGGGCACATCTGGGGGAACCAAAACCTTAGCTTTGGATTACATCAACGGTGACTTTACCATGACCAACACAGCATGCTCCAACTGTCGTAACGCTTTCATCAGCATTAATGGGGGTACCGCTGTGCAGGTACAGATGCCCATATCGGCTCAGGTAAGCAAGCTCGTGTCATTTCTTTTCAAATGATCAAAGGCCCCATTCCAGAGTTGGGATATCCTGCTCTCTGGCTATTTGGTATCTCTTTCTGGGTTTAAGGCAGGAAAGACCAACACCATACAGATCTCAAACCCTAATGCTTTTGCGCCGGACTTTTTCCGCGTGGGCGTTTCCATCTGACAGTATGTCAGAAGCAGTTGAATGTCATTTTGTTACGTTTTGTTGTTGTCTTCCCACAGTGTGTGCTGAGAATGGCCTTTGACACCCGTTGATCTGGCCATAGCCATACTTGGCGCGTTAAGGTGTTGGTGGTGTGATTTTGGGTGGTTCCGGTGAGATCTACAACCTTGTTTGGATCTAAATGGACTTCTGCTATTCCTGTTGCTGCGAAACATACCACCATAAACGGAACATGCATCAGATTCTCTTCCTCGATGAGATGCGATAATGTCAGTTGGATCTGGTGTCTTCCCAGTGGGGTATCCCTCTATCCCGAACGCCACCATCACACTGAAACGGCGAGCGTCACTGCGAATGATGGAATATATGTTTCTTCGAGCGATCTACATACTAAGCCACACGCGAAGTCGAAGGACTTTATTATATTCGATGTCTAGTGTTATACATCACAAGTAAACCTTACAACCTTCAAACAGCAAATGGAAAAGGAGGATAAAATCAAACAAGCGTCAAGGGGAAAAAAATTAACGATCAAAGGGAGAGGGATAAATATGGCCAATGGCTAAAGTATACCACAAGACAAGCACGACAAGATTACATATCGAGTCATAGCATAAAACACTAAACCGAGCTCAAACCCATGAGATGATGGAGAAAAACAAGGCGAGGTCTACGCGTTCTCGCTTCGCCGTAAGACAACCATTAGGCCATCTGAATGAGCAGAGAAGATGACATCCACGAGCACCTCGGGGGATTGGCCTTCCATTGGCGGCAAAGTCAAGGAAGAACCAGCGTGAGTTCGATCTGGGATGCGGGACACGCGTCCTGAATCACGAGCGTGCCGCGAGGCTCGATGTCTACCAATCCTGTGTCGTGGTTCGGCAGGATCTGCCACGCGTCGACTAGGACGTGGGGCATGAGTATGGTAACGGTCATATCAAGGTATAGATGTTACCTGGAATCTCTGCCCTTGGCCAACAGCGTGAAACATCCGTATCCAAACCCTCCGTCACTCGGCTGGCCGAGCTCGTTTACGCCCCAGCCTTTTACAGTCTCAATCCATTTCTTCACCGTTACCTCGTCTGACTCATGTACATAATCGAAGAAAGAACGCCCGATGGCTGAAAGAGTCGTAACCAGGCAATCATTAGAGCAGTACATGATCGTTCCCCTTTCCGTGAAGCGATCGAGGATAAAGAGGGTTCGAAGAGACTGGTTGGGAAGATGGCTGAACTGGAAGGAGTCCTGTCTCTGAAGCTCTGGAGTCGGGCTTGATTCGTCAGAATCGCTTTCAGAGGCACTGCCTGGACTACGCCGTAAATTCCAGGAATTCAAGGACGGGAGTCTCAATGAAGGGGCACGGGGTGGACTGACCGGCGGGTCGTGCCAGCGCTTCACAAGAGACCAGTTAGAACGAGACGCGTTATGAGTGTAAGGGAAACTCCACTTTTGATTGGAAATTAGATGTGGTGGGCGAAACGATTTCTATTTCTTGAGCAGTAGATGCGTTGTGCATCGCTTTCGCAGGATTTGCGAATGATACACTACCAACCAAGACATTATGAACGACTGTCCTAGAGACGTTTCAAGTCTAGTCTAAAAAAGGCGTGATGGCACCAGCCAAACTGACCTTGACTGAGACGATAAGGTTTACAATGAGTATTTTTAAGCTTAGATGGAAAAAGCTTACAATTCCACACAGAATGTATCCACGACTGGGTACCTTGTGCTTCATTCTCAGATAAAGGAGAACGGCCGCTTTGTCCTTGACGATGGTATCGCTATAAGTGGATCAGACTCCCGGTTCAGGAGGGAATGGCGATCAACTCCTACTGGTGTATCCGCCTGACTACCGTAAACTCGTCTGGGTGTACTAGCTCCAACGAGGGCCGCCCTATCAGCTCATGAGGTTCATAGCCTTTTCTGATTATGAGTATTGTGACACAAGGCCAACTATCGCCATACCCAGCAACTCATAAACAGAGGGAGTCATGTAGATCCATCTGGCCTAAACAGCATGAGTGGCGCGACGCGCGTTAGATGGCTAAATTTACCTCTTGTGAAAAATCGACGATGCCGACTGTTGGGTCTGAGTGAGGCCTGCTTGGACTGAAGCAACTGAGGTGTACGCACTGAAGGATAGGTTGGGAGGATCCATGGTGGGGGAGAGCAGGAAGGAAAAAAGCCTCAGCTGTTCCTGACAGGTTAAGATGGGCTGCAAGCGCTTCGAAGGCTGATTTATTGGCCTAGTGGCTGATTGGCTAGGTCCTTCTCAGATGTCCATTTTGGTTTTAACGGGGAAGTGCGCTCCAGATGGAGATTAAGTACTGATGGCTGCATTTTCCTCTCAAAGTTGGCTGGAGATCCTGCATCCAACGTAACCCTATATGATCAGGGAGAGTGTCAAATTCAGCGGTTCTCGTTCTCCTTGAGCCGATGCGGATGAGTTACAGATCCAGGTTACTGACAGCTTGACAGGTTCGATTTCTCCCACGCTCAGACGCTCAATCTGTAGATTTGATTGCCTATTCGATCATCAAAAATTTGGCCTCCACCACGATGTGGTCCACTGCACGAGAAATCGCAGCAGGTGATGTAGTCATTATCTGGCTCGTGCGTACATAACTGTCCAACCCTGGCGCACCGCTCACCCCATTCATCAGACCCGTGATTATCTCCAGCCGCTCGTAATCACGCCAGGAAAAGAATTCAATAGCAAATTTGGTCACTATCGACATTCGGACCTAGTGGGCATGCCGTATGGCTCCAAAGTTGGCTCGCGCAAAGGAAAGGGGTTCATTCACGTCTTGCGCCCAACACCTGAGCTATGGACCATGGCCCTCCCTCATCGCACCCAAATTCTCTACTTGGCGGATATTGCCTTCATTACTTCTCACCTCGACATTAAGCCTGGAAGTCGAGTCATAGAAGCAGGTATGTCTCCTTATATACATCTTCTCTTGTGCTTGCCGCTGCATGGCATTGTCGTTCGATCCATACTTTTGGTATTGTGTCTTCTCGTCGGTCCTCACGGCATGTTTTCTCACAAGTTGTATAATGGCACATATATGGTCCTGAGTCTGACCTTGTTTACCTTCTTTTTTAATCTAGGCACAGGATCGGGATCTTTTTCGCACTCCGTAGCCCGGGCAGTGGGCGCCAGTGGCCACCTGTGGTCATATGAGTTTCATGAGGCAAGGGCGGCAAAAGCAAAGCAAGTTCCATTGCAGCCATACATTTCTCACTGACCTTGATATCACCGTTTCTAGAGAGGAATTTGAAAGACATGGAATGAATGACGTCGTGACTCTAACACATAGAAACGTGTGTAAAGACGGATTCACAGTCGAAGACACCGTAGACTCAGGTAAAACGACTGCCTCATCTTCCGAAGTAATCATATAAGCAATCCAATAGTGTTTCTTGACTTGCCTGCGCCCTGGGAAGCTGTAGAGCACGCAAAACGGGCTTTGAGAGTGCGTTTACTCCAAATCTAACTCCAACGACGCTTTTCTTTGTCGCTAATCATTTCCACAGAAAGACTGCATGTCACGGATATGTTGCTTCAGTCCATGCATGGAACAAGTTCTTCGAACCGTTAATGCGCTAAACGATGCAGGATTCACAGGTTCGTAACGTTCCTCCCAACACAAAAGAACCACAATTTCTCACATGACTGGGTAGATATTACGATGTACGAGACTCTACTGCGGCCCGTGGAGGTGTCCCATGTTCCTGTGCCCCAGCCTATCTGCGACATAAGTGAGAAGCTTAAACGAGCAGAACGCAAGCGCGAAGACAAGCGTCTGCAACAAATTGCCGCGGGTGAGAAGCGGAAACGGGATGATACTACGCCGGTGAAGGATCAATCAGAAGAGGCATCCGAAGTAGATACCGCCGCGGGAGAGAGAAAGCGGCTGAAAATAAGCGATGAAAGCACTACCGTTGTTCCAGAGCCACTACAAGAGATGGACCTGGACCCGAATGAAGTTGTTGGTTTGACCCCATCAACGCCGACACTCGTTCCCTCCCCTTCCCTTGTACAAATTCCACCCTCGAAAATAAATCTATCAAAAGTCATCCCAGAAGTACGAGGTCATACGTCATATCTCACTTTCGCATCTCTTATACCATTTGCATTTCCTGAAACGGAGCCATCTACAGCAGCTGCCACACCTGGTGGAGCTGCAGATTAGGTCCGAGGCCTTGAGGCCCCGGGTCTTAGGCATTTATCGCTCTTCTTTCAAGAGATGTCATGCATGATATAGATGATTAGCTGCGGAGATATACAATATGCAGTCCATAATTATTCTTCGGGTATAGAACATATGGTCGTGTTGAGTCGCATCAATATGTGGAAAGACTCAGCAGAGGGAATTGCTATCCGGCACGGCTCGTCGATATGCCTCCTCTTGCTCTTACGCCTCCTCTTGTTGAGCAATAGTCTTGGAAGTCCGAGGTCTCAAGGTCCTAGTAGGCGCAGGAACCGTCGCCTCACTTTTACGGCCCACCCTTGCGGCGCGTTTTCTAGGCGAGTGCTCAGAAAGATCGTCGTCCGAATCATCATCAGTATAATCCTGTCTTGTCCTCTTTCTAGACCTCGCATTAGACTTGACAGAGCGGCGAGCTGATGCGCGACGGGTCCTCGATGCCGGGGTCGATGCACCAGAGCTACTGGCGGGAGTACCACACAGTTTCAGATCTACGCGGAGTGACCGAGGCAACAACTTTGTCCGAGTCCCACCGCGCTTGTCGGGTCCTTGGTCAGGCTGGTCCACGTCAACGTCAATGTTTTCCGCTTGATCTTCTGTCTCTCCATAATGTCGAGCAGCGTCTTGAGCGAGCTCGCGCATAGTCTTAGGAGCAGCTGCAATACCAACACGCTCCAAGGGCTGAGATTCGCTGGCAAGCGATGGTACCTCGGGCTCCATATCCGCGTCTGAGTTTGTGTCCAGCGTAGCGAAATAGTGTATGTCATCATTTAGTGCTGGTGAAATGCTTTCACCAAGCTCCGCAGCTCCTACAAGCTCAGGCGGTTCCGCGATTTCTCTTGCATCGGAATGGATTACAGCAGGCTCTTCAACCGGCTGGAACTTGGGTTTCGGTAGATGGAATGGCTGAACTACGTCGTCAGCACCAACAAAAAAGCCTCCACCTGGACCCATGCTCGGATGCGACATGGTTACCACGATATCCTGAACAAACAAATGTCAAAACGGCTAGCATGGGTCATGAACTGTGCAGAAGGGCGAACCTCCGATTTTGGGGTCCCCGGCTTGTCGTTAATGGCCATGCTCTGGTTGTCGTCTGGAACGTGGGAGTGCGTTTCCTCCTGCGGTTTCGTCGCATATTGTTCTCGAAGACGCTGCCGAACACGAAGACCTTGTATTAAGCGTGTCCATTGTTTTACGACGCGTTCTTCGCGTTTGGCTCTACTCTTCTCTTCCGCATCTTGTTCGGCTTCCCAATATGCCTGAAAAAAGAACAGTTGGATAAATGTGAGAGAGGATCTGCCTCATGTGCATCTTGGGGTACCTCCAATAGAGCATCTTCGTTCTCTTGTGCAACAACAACACCTTCTATGACGGGAAACGCTCGGCGTTTTTTGAACTCGAAGCCAGTCTGATTAGACCCTGAGCACTTCTTTGTGAAAAAGGCATGAAAACACGCACCACAGCCTCTGCGAAATCGAAACCCAATTTCCTAGCTATTTTCGCAACACCTTTGACTGTCAAAAAAAGTTAGATCAGAAAGTCATGCATTATTATGGATAGATGTAATAAGTGTTCTCACAAGGCACATGGGCGGCCCCACGTGGAAGCATTGAAGGAACATACAAATCAATATTCCCAAAGCTGTTCTTTGGAACTTTACCCTAGATGTGTCAAACATAACGGCAGCGAGAACATCATCCAAACGAGAGAGAAATCTCATTAGAACTGGCGAGATTGACAACGAGATGAATTACACCTACATCGATGACCGGATCTGGTTTAAAGGGTTCAGTCTGGCTTCGCGCATACAAACCCTGCATCGTCTCCCCGATGCTGCCTGGTTCTCCGGCCTCCTTAAGCTCGTCCTTCATCACTTCGAGCTCTCGCATCCGGTTAATCGTACCGGCACGAATTTTGACCATCTTGAGAGGCTGGCTACCTTCCTTGACCATCCGTCCCTCGCTTCGCATCCAGTTTTCAGCGGTCTTGAGAGAAACAACAGCGGATCTGGAATATACGGCTTCACCCCGAAATTTACCAAGTTCAGGTGTATCTGGAGGATGTATAACTTGGTTTTGCTTGAGATGTCGTGCGAGGACATATCTGTGAAGTAGATGTGATTTAGAGTATCCTTGATGTCAAAAGACGTGGATACAGACATTGGGTGGTCCTTAAATCCTGATATCGTAGTCGGCATACCCTCCGTCATCTGTGCGATATCAAGTTCCTCATCCTCAACGTCATCTCGATTCTAGTGATTCGAAAGGTAATGCATGAGATCGCACTTGCTGAGGCGAGAAAAGGACGAGCATACCAATCGGTAGGGTCGGGTAACGATGCTCATAACAGCCTCCCACCACGCATGACGTGCCTTGCCCCCTCCTCCGATCGTACTACTCCCCCCTTGCACTTTGGCAATCTTTGCACTATACTCCTTCGCATATCTCCTCGTGACATCCCTTGCATATCCGTCCTCCTCAAATGCCAATACATATACCATCCTGTTCTCCTGCTGCGCCGCTCTACTTGCATTGCTGACTATTGCCCGCCGGTCGAGCGCCGCAGCGTATGCATGTGGGAAGAGGGGCGAGTGGACGGGGGGTGGTGGCGCGGAGGTAGGTGTTGGGTCAAATACCTTGCGTTTGTTGACGAAGGACCTGATTGGATCAACGGGTATCCAGCGACCATCTGGGCGGGAGAATACTTCCGTCCAGAAGACAGGCGGAGTTGTCCTAGGATCTACCGCGGCTAGGGTCATATGGGTATGAATCAATACAATGTACAATGTATAGTGAAAAGAGATATATATCACCTAATCTACTTGGACCTGCGATGGAAGAACCTGGAACACTTCCTAAACGACGGCCTTTATTCTTCGCCTTTCGGAGGGTGATCACTGGTTTCGCCTTTTCTTTTCCCTTCGACTTCGCGCTTTTGGGAACGGAAGTCCCATCGAGACGTTGTCCTTCCCCGGGAAATGCATTATCTTGACTTGGTGTCTCAGAACCAGATCTTGAAACTGATGCAAGGGTATTCATGTCCACAGTATCATCGTTCTCATCTCCGTCCTCAGTCGCCTTAGCCTTGCCTTTTCCCTTGTCCTTTTTTGGCTTTCTCGGATACGTCGGCTTTGGCTTACCAACATGTGTCTGCCATGGGACGCTTTGCAGGCTTGCAACCAATCGTGCAGGAATCCCAAGGGCGCGACAAAGTGCTGTGAAGAGCTGTGCACTGACATCTCTCGATCCGCTCGCCATTAATGCATGTTTCATGAGGCTTTTCGAACTCCTTATGTTCTCTGACTCTTCCCCGAGGACATCTTCAATATCTTCAACGTCCAAAATATCGTCTGGACCTGTATTTGAACCAAGCTTCGCAAGTTTAGCTTGAACGTCATCGTACGTCCGATTTTTAATGTGTCCGTAAGGAGTGACCTCAAAGTACGCCTTTGACCACCATTCAACTAGGTTGCTCATAGCGGTTTCAAACGCTCTACCCCGCTGATTTGGGTCAGGCATTCTGGATTTGTGAATCATTCCAAATGCATTTTGAAGTGTTAAAGGCGTCAAGGAAAGAAGGCGGGCCTGAACGCGAGATGAAGGACGTATCAATGAACGAGCGAAAAACAGGCGTACTTGTAGCAACGCATCATTTATCCAATTGTTACGAACCCACGCATTGGCTAATAAGACAATTGTGTGCATCTTATGACAGTCAATTCGTCTGAGCCGTTCTTCGTGTGGGATCCCTTTAAACCTGATTCATGACATAAAAAACACATCTCTCGAGTGAAAATATGGGATTCAAGACAGACTTGCTGGCGGTTGCAGCTTTCTTTGAACGTGAACCAGCAGCTGGTATCGTGATTTCGAGATGTTCTTCGCGTTGCTGTTCATTTGCTTGGTCTTGATGTTCAGGCACCTGGACCTCTTCCCAGTCAAAGTCATCTTCGCTGTCCTGTTCGAAGTATGGTTCAGATTCTGATACAGATGCCATGTTATTGAAAGTTGAAAGGAGCGTTGGTGTCTGACTAGTGTCTCGAATTTGTGAGAGCTCGTCAATTTACACGGTCTGTCACGCTCCCACTGACTACCCGTCACACCACGGATCCGGGACCGATACCTGGTACGGCTGCAAACTACCTTTTCTTTTTGCTTTTGTTTTCTCATCCGTAGTAGCTCAGACTTTAAGCTTAATTATTTGTATCTCTTTTCTTCCAATTTACCACTTTCTTTGTGTCCCGCTTAATATTTCATTCGCCGTGACAACACTGTAACAGGACTTTATAATTCCTCTGTGATACCAGAGTCACAAGTGCATTACCATCCGGGACCCGCGTGAAGATACCTCCGCCGTACGCCAACGCGTACTTTCCGATCTTGGTGAATTTCAGTGATCCCTTGTAATTACTAATTTAATTAGAACACACCCAATGTACGACATATGACCGATGATCAGATAGCGAACTATTCATTTAAAACCAGGAGTGGCGTACGGCCTAATTGAAGGAGATTGACTGGGCAGAGGAAGGAAAGGTAGAGAAGGGACAGGAAGTAGGTGTCAACGACGCCGGCAGAGAGAAAATAGACACCATGATTACAGGCGAAACGAGGAACCGCACACCACGGGATGTGGGGCGAACAACCCGTGTACGCGGAACTGACGGGAACACACTAGAAATGAATAAAACCAGAAAGTAGACCTTCCGAGACAACTGCGACATGAACCCTTATCAGAAAACTTTGAGAAGATACGCAATGACCCACCTCCTACCTCCATAGTGTAGCTTGCCAGCGGTATAAAGAGATATATGTATCATCATCATCACGCATATCAAGCATGATGATTGGCATGATAAATGATCATGAACCGGCAAAAGACTCTTGCAGTGATAACGTATCTCCATGTCATATACCAGAGACAAGGCAAGTGCACGTCGGCTTCTGGGTCAGTCTGCACTACGCCAAAAGGATAACGAGGGGACTTCCGCAATGTCAGCGGCAATTGACAACAAGGTTCCAGACTGCCCAGTCACTAACGAGAGGAGCCTGCCTCCGATTGGGTCCTGAAAGCGACATTAAGATCGATATCCTGGCGAGATTTCTGCATGATGAAGCCGCGATTCGTACTATGCGCATATTTACAAGTTGTCCATTCTATGACTATGTTTCTTTTAGCACTCTCCTATTTATAGAGTTACGAGCTGACTAAGTCCTGAATTTATACTTACATGTGTTGATGACCGTGTTGAGATGCGCTATCATGGTGTGCCGCCTTCCTGAGGTCAACAGATGACGTGGTTGAGCTGGAAGAGGAAAAAATCATGCTACAGGTGGCGAAGAGGTTCGATGTTCAGGCGCCTGAGATTGAAATGGGACTTAGTAAAGCTTTTCTCGACTGTACGAGAGTGGTCACAACCATGAAATCAATCTTACGTAAACCGAGGCTGGAGAATCTCGAAGTCGTACTGCTATACTTAAGGTCGCTGACCGATGCAATGGCATCTATTACACCCCGTGCCTCAGGACTCTGGACGGACGCTAGAATGACCAGTCAATATTCTGAAGACGAAGATGACATTGAGCAGCAGAGCTTCATACCGGAGCAAGAAGGAATAGAGTCGGATGGTCGTACCCCGGTATGTCGAAGTAGTGGGTTTTACGACCTGGAATATATTCAGTGCGAATTCAGCTAGACAGAACCATAGACCGCATTGGTATGGGGAGCTACCAATGGACGCTATTGTCGTTGTGTGGGTTCGGTGAGTGATATTTTCTGTGTCAGTCTCATTGTCATGTAAAATGTCCTCAGGTTGGATGGCGGACAACGTATACATACTTGTATGCTCTATGTATTAACCTTCTAAGCTCTTTCCAGATGTGGATCCAAGCAATAGCCATTATGCTTCCTCGCGTACAGATACACTATGATGGTTCGTTGTCCTCAGGTTGAGGGATATTCTCTTCAACTTTCAGTAGTACCGGACAGCTATATCGGCAGTCTTTCGTCGGCAATGTTTGCTGGGATGATGTTTGGAGCGATTGGCTGGGGAACTTGTGCGTAGTGGCGTGTACTGATACCTGACGATTTTTCACTAATAGTGCAGGTTCTGATATAATGGGGCGTAGCGCCGCATTTAACGCTACGCTATGCTTCACAGCCCTGTTTGGCCTTCTCGCGTCTTTTGCCAATTCATTCACTGCCCTCTGTGTTGTGTTATTCTTCCTTGGGAGCGCTGTTGGGGTAGGTCTAGTATAGTCTAAGAAGCTTTCATTTATATCGTTCCAGGGTTCTATGCCGACAGATGGTACGCTCCTCTTGGAGCACATGCCTCAATCCAAACAGTATCTTGTGACGGCACTGTCTGTCTTTTTCTCTGTGGGCGCCGTGTTATCAGCGGTCGTCGCACTCATCTTAATACCCGGAAACTCATGTCTCCCGAACCAACCATGTAATGTAGATATCGACAATCAAGGTTGGAGACATCTCCTCTTCGCTCTCGGACTCATAGTATGTATTCCCTTTTTTCGAGCTACAGCACGTCCTAACCTTCTTTACAGACGCTTTCTATGTTCATCGCACGCATTCTCTTTTTCCGCCTACATGAATCTCCTCGCTACCTCGTTCATGCTGGTCGACATTTAGAAGCCATCGAGTCTCTCCAAATGATTTCCCGCTTTAATGGGTCGGATTTAACCCTCGAACTTGAAGATGTGCAAGATCAACACCACCCAACTCCTCTACATGCACCCATAACGCTTGCCGTCCCAATACCGCGCCCCAACGGCAAAAACATAGAAAGCCGTCCACGTCCAACTTCGACTACCATCTTCAGTGCCACAGATGTTGAAGGAAATCACTATCTAGGATCGGGTTCACCTCCCGAAACGGATCGACCTGCCTTAGTTACGCAATACAATTCCACAGATGCTACGCCTCCCATGCTTGATGGATACTCCTTCGCAACTCCTGCGGAGGTACACATCCCTGCTTTTTCTGGGCCAATGAACTTTCCAGATATATCGCAAAACGGAGGTGATACAGATAGCAAACCCCCATCACCTGCAATCTCTCCTACATCTCCACGCCCCACTCCTCGTCCTCCACGCCGAGGTGTCTCGCCGGGAAACCGTAGGAGTCGCCGTATTTCGTCAGTCTACGAGAAACGCCTTTGTGAGTGCCTGCCGCAACCGGTGAGGAAACCGCTGTGGGCATGGTGGGATCGAGTCATGATGGTATTGTCACCCGAGTGGCTGCGGACGACCTCATTAGTTTGGGCAGCGTGGTGTGCCATGTCCCTTGGTGAGTACCACTTCAGTCACCGTCGGAGTGGTGACCTTGGTGAGATGCTGACGAGGCTTCATAGCTTTTACAATGTTCAATGTTTTTCTTCCGAAACTTTTAGAGACGACGTCGGGGTCGGAGGATGTAACTGTGTCCGAAACAAAAAGTTTAGAGGAGTCGTTATGGGATGTAGTCATCTTCACCGTCGGAGGATGTCCTGGTGCCATCGTAAGTTATCTTTTTCACATGTACCCCAAGCTCAACCTTGTATAGCTCGGTGCGTGGCTTATAGAATCGCGATTGGGCCGCAGGTGGTCGTTGGCGGGGAGTACGTTCATCACGGCATTCTTTTGTGTGGTATTCGTAGGGGTTGAGTCGTCATGGGCGGTGAGGGCGAGTACTGTCGGGATCAGTTTGAGCGCAACAGTTAGTGGCTTTACATCTTCTACTTTTTTTTAGAAGCTCACCTTCTCTCGTAGGCGATGTGGGCTGTTCTCTATGGTTGGACCCCAGAAATCTTCGGTACGAAGGGTATGTCTGCCATTTTCTTGTGTATTTGAGGATTTGACTTGACCTTCTCTCAGTTAGGGGAACAGCCTGTGGAATTGCTTCGGCTCTCTCGCGAATGTGAGTATTTGGGTTTTGTGTACCTGTAACCGCGACTCAATGTTCCTTTCAGAGGTGGCATGATTGCTCCTATGCTCGGTGGAATGCTTCTCATGATCAACCGCTCCGTTCCCGTGTACACCAGTGTCATCATCTTCATGTTTGCTGGCTTCTGCGTATTGCTGATTCGTGAGAACCAAGACAATCGTATCAAGGGTGAACGCGTGATTGTTCACTAGCCATCGTCAACTACTGCATCCGGCCTTGTAGAAAACTTGTACATTGACATCATTCGTATCGTATGCCTCCTCTAGTTTCTTACTTTACAATTAACAGTAGTTATTGCATTGAGATTCCGACAAGTAAATCTGAAAAGAATTAGCATGAAGGTCTATCTTTGATGTATGTACTGCAAGTACATACCACAAGACAATCGCATCCGCTTCAATCTCGACTTTCATCTCCTCTCTCACAAATTTGGCACCGACGATCATCGTAGCCGCAGGACCGACCTCTCCAAAGTTCTCCTTCAACGCGCGTCCTAAATCATCCGTGTCCTCATCTGCCGTCACGAACATACGGACGCGGGTCACATCCTGACGTGTCCCACCTAGGGCTTCAATCGCGTGAATAATCTCGGAGAAAATCTTCAGTGCCTGCTCGTATGTGGACTCTGGATGTTGCACGACGCCGGTTGCGGGATCGATCGAAGTGGTGCCCGAGACGAAGATGAATGGTCCGCGACGGACAGCTCTTGAATACCCGAATTTGGCTTCATAGGGATTGGTAGTGGCGTATCGTTCGGTCTGGGTCATGTTGAAGATTGAGACCAGAGTGCGTTCATCGCTAGATACTCTGCAATATGCCTTATAATTGATTTCTTTACCCAGAAAATCGGATGGCTTGGCGCTCGACAGTGAAATGACTCAACTATGAGAACTCATGTGACCCAAATCTGGCACTACTAGCTAGTACTTAGCAACTTACAAAAAGTTGAAAACATTCACCCGGCCTGATCTTTCATTCATTGACTTGTAATTAAAAAACCCGCCTATTGATAATAAGGCCAATCCAATCTGATATTGATGACTTGATATAATATACGATATGCTCTTTTATCCGTTCAAGTTGAAGTCGATAAGATGAACTGCAGAAGGAGTGGTACCGGTACTTTTAACTTGATAAAGTACTGAAAGTACCCCACTAGTTACCCTCGCCCGATCGACAGTAACTTCCCCGAAAGCATTTAAGCCTGCTGCCACACCATCAAAGGCAAGCGTCCAGTCTGTCCATCCTGATGACTTGCTTGCAGTTACAATCCGTACGAATGGAAGTACAACGTAGACATTGTCTGCACTGTCCAACACTATCTGAGATCGTCCAACGGCATTTATCGGGAAAGGTATCTCGAATTTTGTGAATGTTCCATTGGAGGACCGATAAAGATGAAACGCGAATCCGTGTGCGATGCGATCGGTTTCGTAATTCGTCACACATTGAGTAAAGCGGCCTGGGGACGTGGCGTAATCCTCGAAAGTCAATGAGTCGGTAAGCGATCCATAAAAGGGCATACCTGGAACATAGGAGATAATTGCGTGAATTTGTCCCGTAGAATCGACAACCTGTGATTCTTGGTTCATGAGACCATGATCAGCATTGAGTGAATCTACGATGATTCCCGCTGTATTGACGTTCATTGGGCTTAAACCTGAGGTACCAATCGAGCTTCCTGCACTATTATGCCAAGTACGGCCTTGAGAGTATGATATTCAGTGAGAATCAATTAAAAGAAACATATCAAACACGTCTCACCCTTGTCGTCTGAGTTAAAGTAGACCGTGTCATGGTTTGTCAACCCTCCACTGCTACAGGAGACGCCCCCGACCTGCTCTCTCCATGTACCCGTCACATGCAGCCGGTCTAGCCTGTAAGTGAATCCATGGATATAGAGATTGCGCGCAGAACTAGTGACACCATTAGTAGATGTATAGGTTCCCGACGCCGAAGCCCAAGATCCGACGTTCGACCACACGCCACCATTATACTCCGCCAACTGTGTAGCGCCGTTACCGGAGACGCCGGTACGGTAGACAAACTGGAGGAGATTATCGGGTGTGACGACGAATTGTGGATATGTTATAGTCCTAGAGTTTTGGGTCAAATGACTTCGAGTTCGAGGTCGGAGGAAAAGATATTGAAAAACGCACGTCCCAATATTTAGTGTACCAAGAGTGGTGATTATGGTGCCAAAGCGACTAGCGTCCCAGCTCGCTCCATTGGTAGCTAACCCTGCCTGCGAACTCGTATAAAACATTGTTGAGCTATGACAGTCCATCGCGACGTGAATTTTCCCATCTGCAGGGGACACGCCCAGGACAATCACATTATGTGAATCACTCGTCGAGATGTGATGTGGGAGCTGTAGCGTCGACCAACTACCGGACGGGAGGAGACGGCGTGCAAGTATAACGGTGCCTGACGAGGTATACCAGGCGGCAAATTGGTAGCTGGAATGGGTAAGTACCGCTGAGAGCTGGAAGGAGTTAACGTTAACGACTCCATCGAAGGAAACAAAGAAGATGCCATCCGCATCTAGCAAGGAGTTGGAAATCAGAGATACGCTTGGCGCTGCGAAGCAGAACGAGAGGAAACTCGCGCTGAGCCAGAAGATGATCAAGGGAAGGAACATCTTGATAAGAAATGGTAGGCACAGCTACTAGAAACGACGCTTTAAGTTGACAAAAAGAGGTTCCATGCTTCCTGATACCCGTATGTTGAAGGAACGAATGTTGCCAAGATCCCGGTGTAAGAGCGGACCGTTTAGAGGGGCGTCGCGTGGTGTTGGTGGACAGCGGGACCAGATGTTGTCAGATGGTCTGGAGAAGCGGCCCGATGTGAGGAGTGCGTGGATTTTCCTGTAACCATGGCATGGTAAGTAGTGTGAACGCGAAGTATGGCGAAAATGTCAAATTGACAGCACACCAGTGAAGAAATACATATGTACAGTATTTGTATGTCCGGAGATTCACCAAAAGCTGTCACAAGGAGACACAATTGGGAGGATAAGGATATCACGAAATAGGGAATCTACGAAGGAGCAATAAGCACAAGCTGGGCTGAAAAAGTAGCTACATGGTACACGTGTCAAATAAGTTATGTCCCTCCCCAAATCGGTCCGTTAAGATAAAAAGTGGAACCGGAAACGTATTGTCAGAGTCTCTTCACGGTTAAGACGGCAACCAGTCCGTCTTGGGCGATGCCATGATTGACACCTATAACAGACGATAATCAGCTGACTGACTGGGAAAAGGGAAGGGGACATGGTAGAACCTTCGCTTCCTGGTTCTAAGAGATCATCCCGCCACTCTAATTCAGCTTTCCACCATTTCCCTTTCCACCAGCTTCCTGAAGTTGCGCGATCTACCAGAAAGTTACGTCCTAAACGGGTGTTATTCGTTCATAGAATAGAAAGAGTGATGACATACCTATGTTGTAACCATTCGGGACAATTTTGTGATTCTTGCTCGAGTCCTGAGGTATCTGTCAGCATAGAAGTTGCATTCAAAAAGCCTTAATTCACCTCTTCCTTCGAAACGCTATAAGGAGTCAATTAATGTTAAAATGGAAAAATACAAATGTCAATGTTACCCAAGAAACCACGCGCCACTATTAGCATCTGTACCGTTCTGCTTCCACGCTCTAAAATGATTTCCTCCTAGTGATGAAGTTCTGTTAAACAAAAGGAGGCGCGTAAAGGCATTGATCCCACCCGCAAGGCTCTCCCAGCAAGTACCCCAGATGGGAAAGTAGTATTGTCGGGCGAGGTAATGTTCATACTTGGGACCATCGCCGTCTCCAAGATCTGCTTCGTGGAGGGCCCCAATATGAAGCCCAAGACACTCGTGAGAGAAGCCGATCGACCTAGATAACCAGTAAAATCAGGGTCAAAGCAGATTGCAACTAATTATACGACTCGCCTAGAGTATTCACGGAACCCATGGTCGGTAAGGATGTAGGGGTCTGAGAGTGCCGAAATTATAACGTTTAGCGGTTCTCCAAGTTCGGGGGTAGTGAACTTAAAGATAGTAAGTACAAAGGTCCATAAATGATGTGAGGAAATCTATCACATCTAGGAAACGTCCGCCATTCAACCGGGGGTCTAGCCAACCTTGATGATTTGGCTTAGACTTATGGCCAGACAAAACGACCTGCTCATTCTGTTGCACAGGCGAGGCGAAGACACTAATAGTGTAGACAGAAAGACATATGAGGATAGCCAGCAGAGCTATCATCGCCGTAGGAACAGGGAGCCAGCGATTGTTGTCGTGGTGTCCGAGCGCAGTCACAGTCAACGCTTCAGCTTCAAGCTTCAGCCCCTGGCAGCTTGTTTGATTAGATGATGGCAACGCCGGGACTTTTTATCCAAACGCGTCACACAGCCGCATGTCACGCCTCTTTCAATATCCTTTTCGAAGCAGTTATTACCACCCCCATTGATATACTTATCTTATTCGACCACGGCTGAACTTTGAATGCAATTGCCACAGGGCCGGCTCTGAACGTTTGAACAGCATGGACGTTTATGCAAGTCCGACTTTTCCCCATGCTTCAGGAGCTAAGACGGACTACATTTTATTTCCACAAGCACAGATGGATGATATTTGAGTTTTGTCGCGATTGCTGAAAGCTTAAGCGGATCGATCCAATACAACATGGGACTGCGTCAAGACAAAACCTCTCTTATATCCCTCCTCCATCCTATCCTCTCTGACCAATGCGGCATAACCCATTTGCCATATACTTCTCATATCGGCCTTTGTCGCGCATTTTGCGCGGGTGTCCAACGCTATGTTTAACATAGTTCTGCGGATCTCATCCAGCCTGACTGCATTAAAACAGTCGCTCTCCAGCATTGCCAGCTTCGTGGGTCGTATTTCACAGCTTCATTCTTTTGAACTGCGCCCTCGAAGTTCTTCTACAAATATCACTGTTCCAGCCTTGCCTCCTATAATCGTTCTCGTTGACTGAAGGGTATGAGTTGTATAACCCTCAAGCCCTCTCTGTAGTGAACATGGATGGTTGTAAAACTTTCATATGCCTCCCATGTGCCTCTTGAGATGATGAAGATACTAACTGAGCAAAAAGATTCTCTTTCATTAATACCCATGCATGTGGGATAGCGTTATCCAGGCCCAGAGAGGATCGAGACTCTTCAAAACATACTGCACGGGTGATTGAAGCCAGCTTTCCTTGGCTGAAAAGCTGCTATTGTTTTGGCATGAAAGCAATCTGAGAACGGTTGAGAAATGCCTTTCGTCGTTCAGCCCCGACTCCGTTCATAGAGAAAATTCTGTCGATTCAATCTGTCGTCATGTCTTCGCCCGAGTATCCATGCAATTTCATATATTTTCGAGACACAACCAAGTCACAAATCAGAGAGAGCACGAAGACACGAGATTGTGGCAAGCAGAGAGTGTGGACGCGTGACATGAGATATTTGTGATCGACGCTTGTCATTTCGTAACCTTTCCATGGCTCCATTATTGCCAGAGCCTTCTCCAGCCCCCGCTAACAATACTCACTCTTTCTTTGACCACGACGCCGATGATGACGATGCAGATACTGCCTCACAACGCTCGATACCTCTCTCATCCCCACCATTATCACAGCGAAATTCAATGCTGAATTCCAATCACCATCCAATTCAGAGCCATTACGACGACTCATTTTTGGAAAGGAACCCACGACCTTACAGGGTGAAAACTGATTTCGACTCCGAAGATAGCAGTAGCATGTCTCTTCACAGTGTCAAAGACACTCCAGTCTCTTCGGCCTCAGGTTCAGTCTATGAAGAAGCGAAGGATCATGACGATAGCACAATGCCAACATACCCACCATCCATAGCTAGAAGAGAGGATAGATCCTCAATGTCGTCATCTGCTTCAGTATCGTCGCGAAAGGCGCGTCCAGAGTCTTTGATTGTTAACCTAAAAAACGAGCCTATCATACATGGCGTCGCATTGGTCGATTTCAACCATTTGGTGCGTCGGTAATTATCGAGGAAATGAATGGCTTATTAATTACAACGCGTTCTAAAAGATTGGGCCACGCATAGAATATTCGAAGGGTGAAATCTTCGAAGATGAAGAGGTGGCCAAAATTCTCCCGTTTTTATCGCTCCCTGACGGCGCCCACCTTGTATGTTTTGTTCCCGGATATCTTTACCTCATTTTAACTCACAGAAACCTCAGAGTGCTGAAGATTACGCCTATTTCCACCTCGTGCCCTCTGGGCCCAATCCCACCACACTCTTCGGCATATCGTGAGTCTAAATTCAAAAAATACTCTGATGGTAGCTTCATACACCTTTCGTACTTAGATGTAATCAACAGATAGCCGCGTCTGCTCTCCTGGTCAAAGCACCGGACGTTACGCGCTCAACGGTTCAGAAGGCAGTGGTGGTGTTGGCATCCAAGCCCGTTTTTGGTCCAATAAGGTTGGTACATTAGGTTCAGGTCACCTTCCACACCATTACAAACAGTTCCCAGAGACAAACTGGGTGTTGTGACCACTGCTTTATTCCACCAGAGGGATTTCACCGATCCTAGTATCTTGGATGACTTTTCCATCTCTCTTGAACACTCCTTAAGAAGTCAATTGACGGAAAGTGGGTTCTATATGGGTCAGTCAATTTTTCTATTGCTTCTCATGTCTGGCTCACAGACAGGGCAGGTACAAGTTTGTAGGTTGCTGATGAGACAGACTAGCGAGAAGTTGTGCTAATATACTACAAGGCGTGAATTTGTTCACATGTTCCGACAACGAACGCTTATTCTTGTAAAAGCAATGATGCTTCAGCAAAGGGTACGAAACCGTACTCTGTTCCTTTGCTGTTTTTCAACTCTATCCAGATTGTGTTCTATGGACATCCAGTCGAACGTTTGTGCACTTACCAATATTCACTCGTGTCGCTCATACCTGGTGTGTCTCTATAAACGATTCCTGTGTATATCAATTAATATGAGCAATTTATGAACCAGGTTTGCTACACACACTGGATGATTGTGGTTCTCCACACCTCGCTGCACGAGCACCGACTCTCGAGCGTCCGTCGTCATTGAAGACATCAGATCCCAAAAGTATGATGGCGTTCATGGGTCTCCCTCTTGATCTCTTTGGGAAGGTCAATAAATCCACATTATCATTGACATCGAATGCTTATACACGGACAGGGATCGTTCTTCCAACCTTATTTGCCACTTCAGCAAATCGACGTGATTAAAGGTACCGCAAGTTGGCTATGTGGCGCTACCAACGCCATCGTCACATCACAAAAAGAGGTTGACCTCCTTGTCAATGTACGTTTCTCCTTCCTAGGCTCAGCTGACTAGTATCTCATCCGTCAACTTTCAGATCGAGACGGGCGCGTTCGAATTCCGCAACCCACATCTGGAACGGTCATCAGCCCTAACAGCGGCCGATCGTAAGTGGATGGACGAGATAATACATGATGTCAATGAAAATTGGAACGAGGGGAATCCTTCGACGAACTTACAGTAAGCACGTTCAGCCTCGCATTCCAAAATTCGAAGCCATGAAACTATAATGTAGGTTCAAGGGAAGTGACGACTACCTCCGAAGCAAAGTACGTCCACAGCGTCATTCAACGTGTGTCTTTGTGTCGCTCATGAGACGACTGTAGTTCGAGGAATACGTCTTTGCTGCTCTTTCTGTGGTCAAGTATCAGGATTTCTTGGCCAAATCAGCCGCAAATCGAGTTATGGTAACTAATGGTGCAGGTACGTCTATCCGCATTGAAGCCTGGTTTGGTGCTTACTGTAAGCAGGAGGAACTCCAACAGCTCCTGATGACTTTAATCCTGTGTGGCTTTCAGAGTTCAGGAAAACTAACGCTTATGAAGTGTGGGAAAAGGTTACCGATCCTGTCATATTTGATATCATTGAGCCGAGGTAGGACGTCTTGTATACTGATCCTTCTCTCGATGGCGACTCATCTATGGACAGGCATCCATGTAACGAAAAGCCGTCTGTTGTGGCAGACATTGGCTTGCGCCTTTCAGAGGGTATCCAAGAGTTGAAGCTTGAACAACAACTCGCTCCAGCTCGTGATGCTGTCACGCGCGCCGTCAGTGTCGGGTCTGCCAATTTCTTTAAAGCTGTCGGAGGTGTGCGTGACCGGTGGGCACACCGTTCCGATTCAACATCGACAAGCAACACCCGTTCCGATACGCCCGTAGAAGTGACCAAGGCTGATAGCGATGGTGCAGCTTCCTCTGCTTCTGCGTATGGATCTGCCTCAACCACGAACACAACATCGGGTGGCCTCCGTCCGTTCTCTCTGATTACGAGGAGTGCGTCGGCAAGCGATTCTCCGGCACCTTCGGCGTCGGCTCCTAGTCCAACCGCTCATTCTCCTCCATCTTCTTCCGTTCTACCCACGTCCCTGATGAGCCCATCTAAGAATCTTGCTGCATGGGGCACAGGATTTGGCTCCTTCATCAGCCAACGTGCGTCCAATCTCTTGGCGCGGAAGCCATCGGATGATGCTGGCGTTACGCAGAGTCCTCCTGCCCCTATCTCGATCTCGGGCCCGGCCTCAACGGAAACCAAGCATATTCCTGCGCCACCATCAGAAGCTGGTTCAAAGACAAGAAATGTTCCGCCGCCGGTACAGGTGTTGGAACTTGGTGACCAGGATGACGAAGACAGGTATGGAGGGACTAGCGGACCGCAGACACCACAGCCGTTCATGAGATCTGCTATCAATGTAATTACACCAGATGGGAAGACTCCGACCCAGAGAGTCGCAGAAGTTCGTCCTAGCACGCCACCTGTTGTGAGGTCACCATCAGTTCCTAAGTCACCGCCTACTCCCAAGTCACCACCTATTTCCACATCCCCACCGACTTCCAAGCCACCATCTATTCCCAAGTCATTACCTTTTCCTCGTCCCGCAACACCGCCCTCGAGGCAGACCTTTCCTCGTCCCGCAACACCGCCTTCAAGGCAGACTTTTCCTCGTCCTGCAACGCCGCCCTCAAGGCAGATTTTTCCTCATATCAAGACATCGCCTAACCGAATCAGCCCAGTTATGACGGCTGTGCCGTTCCCGACGCCTGAATCTGTGGCTGAATCGGCACCAGAGACAGCGACAACACCTGATCCGATGGCAACGTCACCACAACCCCGGGCCCGTTTAGCGAGGTCGAACACTGCGTCGCGAAGGCCAACTGCTGGTTTGTGGGAAGGTCCTAGGGATGTGCTGGATCAAACGCCACAAGGATTGAGGCGTGCACCGTCATCGCATAACCCTTGGGATGACGACGAGGATTTGAATCGTTTGAATGAGACGGCTAGGAAGTCCTGGGAAAGTAGTGTGAAGGCGGACACTGCGAACTCGATGTACTCAAAGGGATTATGAAAGGGCCATGCCTATTCGAGGTGGCGCTCCAAGTAGCGTATTTCTGAAGAGGCGACTCGACTCCCTGTAGCGGCGCTTCTTGCTTTCAATCAGGTCAGGCCGGCCTAGCCAAGTTCATTTGGGAAGTAAGGTTTATTGTACAGATGCACTTGTACCTAAATGCTTGCACAATTATTTTCTTACGTGTTGAAATAACTGTCGTTCGATATCAGAGAACTTGCTGTTCTTTTCGTTTGGTTGTGGTAAAACAGGTCATATACGTGGAAGTACGGATTATGACGGTACAACATCAAAGACCCATATTCGAGTAGTTACCCAGATACAGCGATGGACCGGTGATAATAAGTTGATATATGTAGTATCGAGAGAAGATATAGTACGGGCTTCATGGTACATCGAGGTTTCAAAACAGTGCAATCGCATGCTCGCGTCATCTAGAGATACCTTTCCCATAGGGTACTTCCCATCTCATTTGTTATAAGTTGACCACCTAGAGTACACGAGTAAGCAACTTGTTCCTCAGTCGTAGTGTACTTGACTGTATTGAACCTACCTAGAGTACACGAGTAAGCAACTTGTTCTAGGTAAGGTTCTCAGTAAGGTATCCAGTCGTCTAAGGTACGTAGCGACTTACCCTCAGTCGTAGTGTACTTGACTGAGGGTATGCGTATCTAACAGCGTGTATATATATATCTATAGTCCATATATTAAGGGTGAAGTGAATGAGATATATTGATAGAATAAATTGGCCCTTGCCGGTAATCAAGGTGTCGCGACGCTTACGGTGATCACTGGCGTCTAACACTCCTCCTCACCGTAAGTGGCGCAAATAAAAATAAAGCGACAGGACTAGGAACTCCTCCTCGCGCTGAATCCTGGTCAGGATAAACCCAGTATCCGTCGCAGTCGAGAGAATCTGGGTAAGGCAAGGGGTTTGGTAAATAGGTCTGCCACATTGTCTCTGGTGTTGATATATTGTATGGTGAGCTCCTTCGACGCAACACGTTCGCGCAAGAAATGGTATTTGATGTCGACGTGCTTTACGCGCGAGTGCAGTAGCGGGTCTTCTGATAAGTTGATTGCTGCATTGTTATCGCACATGATCGTCGTCGCACTGTTCGGGGCGTAGTCTATTGCCTGCAGAAGAGTCCGCAGCCAGATACACTCCTGTGCCGCTTCAAAAGCTGCCATATACTCGGCCTCGCATGAGGATGCAGCAACTGTCTTTTGTTTGCGCGATGCCCATGAGATCATGCCGGATCCCAGTGACCAGGCATAGCCCCCGACGCTCCGCCTCGTATCAAGGCAATTTGCCCAGTCCGAATCTGTAAAGCCTGCAAGCGAGATCGGGGACACACCCCCTAGACGAAGCTTAAGGTCCTTTGTCCCCTTCAGGTATCGCACGACACGTATTGCAGCATTCCAATGTGTCACGGAATACGAGTCGAAATACTGGCTAAGTTGCTGCACCGCGTACTGTATGTCAGGCCTCGAGGATATGGCTAGCCATATCAAGCCCCCTACTAATCTCCGGTATGGGATTTTGGCTATTTCGTCACGTTCTTTTTGCGTTAACTTTGTGTAGTCAGTACGGCGCAGCTTCAGGCCTGGTTCCATTGGCAGGGATAGTGGGTTAGCTTCTTTCTGTCCGAACTGAGTAATCAATCTATCAATGACTGGCGTCTGTGAGAGATGTACCGTCCGATTTGGTCTGTCCCATTCGATTGCAATCCCTACAATCTGTCGTGGTGTGCCCAAATCCGAAATTGTCCATGCCTCTTGTAACTGTGACTTGAAGCGTTCGTTTGCCTGTTTTGAGCTTGCGATTGCCAGAAAGTCATCCACATGGACCGCTGCAATTACCGTCCCATGATCCGATTTCCTGTAATACACGCAGGATTCGCAAGCTAACCTCTTGAAGCCCCATTTCTCTACCATGTGTTCATTCAGGGTACGGTTCCATATTCTCCCTGCCTGTTTCATGCCATAGAGGCCTTTTTCCAGCTTACAGACATAGTCTTCCTTGCCTGGCTCTTCAAAATCCTTTGGCTGCTCCATGTAGGTCGTCTCCTCCTCAGGTAGAACTCCGTATAGGAATGCAGTTTTAATATCCACTTGCATTGCGTCCCAGCCTTGCGTAGCTGCAAGGTGAAGTAAGATTCGCCAGGATTCGGCGCGGGCAGTCGGTGAGGTGGTCTTAGTATACTCCTTCCCATATATTTGGTTAAATCCCTGCAGGACGTGCCTCGCTTTGAATCGAACAATGTTACCCTTCTCATCTCGTTTAATTGCAAATACTGGGCGGCCGCGATGTACCCTGTGTCCAACTGGCACCTCCTCCCTCGGAATCAAGCGATATACCCCCATTTCTCTCAGTGATTTAAGCTCGTCATCGTATGCAGCTTTCCATTTCTTGGCATCTGTCGATCTTTGAGCCTGAGCCCAAGTTTTTGGTACTTCAGGATCGACATCAGTGGCATCTATATTCGGCTCATCTTCGATTACGTTCAGTGCTGCCAAGATTTGGTCGAGATCGACGTGTCTTTCCCCGGCATCTGGCGGGTCCTGCTGTAATTGCCTTTCACGGTGGAGCTCTTCAATTGCATGTCTGCGTTCTGTCCTCGCATTGCGCACCCGATCCGCTGATTCCTTTGATTCTCTTACAGCCCGCTGGACTGCAGTTTCAGGTGCCTCATCCGGATTACTCCTTGCTGTTGGGATCGGAATTCGTGTAGACCTCCGTGGGTGTTGCAGGATTTGTTCAGCCATTTCGTCGACATTAGGGTGTTGGTTCTGAGGTGCTAGGTCTGGAGGTCTGTCTGGAACGATAGGGACTTGTTGAGTGGGCTCGTCTTCGTCATCTGGTAACACGAAAGGCTGATCTGCTGCTTCTCTGGTTATGGATTCAATAGACGGTGTATCATCAGGCTCTGGAGATGGTCTAGATGTGATTGGGTCGTCGAGTTTTTGATCGTCTTGGTGTTCGATAAACCTGACGTGGTATGTGCTATATACCCGTTTTGACGCTCTATCGTAACACCGGTATGCTTTCGCTTTGGGATCGTAACCAATGAGCACGCATTCAATTGACCTTTCGTAGATTTTTGGGTTGTTCTTGCCCAAAACCAAGACAAAGACTCGACAGCCTATTTCGCGGATGTAGGAATATTTTGGCTTTCTTTCGTACCACAATTCGTCTGGGGTCACACTGTCCACAGCTGAGGTTTTTGTTTTTCCGTGCAGGTGAGCTGCCGTCATATAGAATTCATCCCATAGAAATGCTGGACATTTTGCATAGATTCTCATAGCAATACTTTTTCCCATAAGGGTCCGGTGCATCCGTTCGACGCGTCCAAGGTGGGCCGATGTGTAGACTGCACCATGCTGCGTTGTTATCCCCTGAGAGCGGTACCATATTTCATTCTCTCTAGCAATAATTTCAGAGTCGTTTCCGGAACGGAGAATTCCAAGTTT
Organism: Termitomyces sp. T32_za158; assembly: GCA_018857265.1. Classification (NCBI taxonomy): domain Eukaryota; kingdom Fungi; phylum Basidiomycota; class Agaricomycetes; order Agaricales; family Lyophyllaceae; genus Termitomyces; species Termitomyces sp. T32_za158. Next base: position 101,924 of record JABAJZ010000001.1, on the reverse strand, counting down.
GAGTCCTGTTTCTACTTGACGTGCCAATATCCATGCTTTTAGCTCACTGAACGCATCGCTCTTCAGTTTCAGCGGGATAGACCATGGTTTATTTGTATAGTCGTCGACTATGTTCATCATATAGTTATTTCCGGTCCTCGACGTAACATCCTGCTTTCCTGTTAGGTCCACCCACACAATCCCCAGTTTCCGCGTAGCTCTGTGTCCAACCCCTTCTTCCCTGATCTTTGGAACGGGCGTCTTTGCCTGTTTGCCACGAATGCACTCGTCACATTTCGGCGGTTTGGATGGGAAGTTGGATGGCATACCTTCGATCATGCCTGACTTTGCCATTTCCAGTATGGTTTGATAATTTGCATGGCCCAGTCGGCGGTGCCATGTGACAATGTTGGGTGAAGAGTGGACCGCGAGCGCGAATTCATCATGAAGGTCTAGTGCATAGAGGTTTTTTACAGGGAGCAAAGTTCCGCTTGCGACTAATTCTTTCGTAGCTTTCTTGAATAAAGTCGCCTGCGTGTCACTGAATGATGTGAAGATATCTGACTTTTTCGCCATAGAGCTGACTGAGAGTAACCTCACGGTGGCCTTTGGGACGAGGAGTGCGTCATCGAGTATCAGGTAGGAGGCGTTTGCTAAACGTAAACGAATTCTTCCAGTTGCAGTCGCATAAATCATCGATCCACCTACACCTCGGATAGGTTTATGGGGTATAGGTTTCAGGGAGATGAAATCGGACTCGTTTGGCGAAATATGAACCGTGGCACCCGAATCTAGGTAAAACGGGTATTTGTCGTATGCAGTGGTGTCGCTGGAAAGTGTGGTTTCATTCCAGTCTATGCCCACTACGTCTGGCTCCTCCTCCAGCGCCACCCACGCATCCACCTCAAGATCCTCCGCATCCGTCAAAGACCCAGGGATCGCATCAGAAGCCAAACCCGCAAACTCCCCCTTTGCTGTTGTGTCACCCCATCCCGTTTGATTCGCAATATAGGCAGCCAGAGCATCAGAATCGCCTTCGACCGTAAAGGCCGATCCACCTGCAGGGGTGATCGTAAGCTTGGCTGTGCTCTTCTTCTTATCTCGGTTTTCTCTGCGGGCCTTGTAGTGGGCGATGCGAGCGTTCCTCGCCTCATCATGGGTCTTACCGGCCATCCCCCCTCCATCTAAGATGCACCATGGCTTTGTGTGGCCCGTGTGGTTGGGGCGTCCACGTGACTTGCAATTATCACACACGAGGTCATCGCGGCGGTTTGAAGGTCGGGCCGCCAAAGCAGTGGGCTGTGAGTCCGTCATCCCCTTGTCCGCCGCATACAGAGTCTGTTCGTTCTCCAGGAAACGACGGATCTCATCGGGCCCGTAAGGCATAGCCGCGGTCGCTGCAGCCAAGTCGCGTGAGATGATTGACCGGGCACTCGCATACAGAGAATTGTCCGATAGGGAAGATAGTGCCGCGATAGATTGCAAGAGCTCCTTCGTCACCTCACCTACGTCGAACGCACGGTTGATCTTTTCAAAGATCCTGTCGATGGTCTTGGTAAGCGGCTCCGCTGGAGAGCATTTCGTGGTCAACGCTTCCTGGAGGAGCCGTACCTGCTGGACGGGGCCAGCACCACCATGCCTCGCTTGCAGGTACTCCCACAAGGATCTCGCGTCGATAGTGTCATCGGCCAAGTTGCGCTCCGACTCAGATAGACCTAACATCAAGAAGGATCGTGCGAGGCGATTATTGAGTTGCCAGTTGCGGTAGGCTCGGGGTTCATACAGCTGATTAGGGATATCGGGGGGATCAAAAATGTACTCGTATAAACCGCACATAGTAAGTTCAAGTTTCATATATTTGGACCACGGCGTCCATTTCCCGTCGTCCTTCGCCAGCAGCTCTCCAGAATAACGAAGCGAGACCTTGATCTGTGAGACCACAGGCCCGGAGTTATCCACCCTGCGCAATTCAGCCCCTTCAGCCTCAGTAACTGTAGGGGGGGATACGCCAATATTGCCACCAGAAGGAGTCGGTGGCGCCATAGATCAAGAACACAGGAGATAAAGATATCAACAATGGGGCGGCGCGCGCCTTCAAAGCAAAACAACACGCGTTGTAGCGTGACAATCAAACAGTAGGGTGTTGGGTAACAACCCGGTAAAATCGGACAGTGGGTCCACAAAATCGTCGTCAACTTCAGGATGCGAAGCAGCACTTGCCCATAACCTGTTATAAGTTGACCACCTAGAGTACACGAGTAAGCAACTTGTTCCTCAGTCGTAGTGTACTTGACTGTATTGAACCTACCTAGAGTACACGAGTAAGCAACTTGTTCTAGGTAAGGTTCTCAGTAAGGTATCCAGTCGTCTAAGGTACGTAGCGACTTACCCTCAGTCGTAGTGTACTTGACTGAGGGTATGCGTATCTAACAGCGTGTATATATATATCTATAGTCCATATATTAAGGGTGAAGTGAATGAGATATATTGATAGAATAAATTGGCCCTTGCCGGTAATCAAGGTGTCGCGACGCTTACGGTGATCACTGGCGTCTAACATCATTTCGTCATATATTTCCACCAACCTTGTCATCGTCCATCGTCCTTCTGCTTATTGTCAAGCTGTTCTAGTTCTGGTTGACACCGATGAGAGGTCCTCCGAGCCACTTCATGAACGCACGATTGCATATCGGCTGCAAAAGGTTGGGGTCACAACTGTCGGTAACTGGGTTTCAATCCCGAAGGCGGAGCTTTCCCAGAAAATACTGTAACTGCTTCGCGCCACATTTGTGTTGACATAGACGGAGCGGACATGGAGGCAAAAACACAGAATGATTATCCTCGAAATAAAGTCTTACTGACGTGATCAACATCCCGATGTAAAGGCCGATAAGCAACCAACGCCTCTCATCCGGATCTCGCAATTTTCTCGAAGGTAGCATCAGTAAAATGGAAGGAGGTTGGCTTTGATGGAACTGTATTTTTCCCTCTCGTAATCCTGAATCTGAGATGGGCGACTTGCTACTTGCCATATTAGCAAGCTAACCGTCTCGGGATCCTGAGAACCAGCTACTAGATGGCTGGATGTATATGTCATTTTGAGAAGTTCACCAGATTCGCGCGAGATCCTGCGAAGCATCAATCGAGATGGATCGCAGCACACAGCCACGTAGCAACTAAAACTGTGAGGGGCACTGCTTCGTCAATGAGGTCGAAGACCCGTCAGGGCTGGGACAGACTATGGCTTTCGGGCTGGGATTGTTGAGTATGGTAAAAGCCTGCCCACGGTGGCCGGGTTCCACCGGACTTCATCAACATCAACTTAGTAGTTTCTTAGGACATACAAGAAAGGATTGATAAAATCAATGCAATCAATGTAATTGGTCTTTATCAGAGGGGCAGTTCGATGAAATATTTACCAATGAATACAGACAAATCGGTCACACCTATTCTGAGACGACCAATCTGCGAGTGCCTTCTGGCACTCCTCAGAACGAACCATGACCCTTCAGAGGGGACCATGGCGCACTGTGCGTTTATGCCATCGGAAACACTCATCGATGTTTGTATTCAATGATTGATTTCTGTTGTTCGCTCTCATCCTCAATCTGTCCTAGTAGATCGATGCACCGATAAATTGAAAGCGATCAACGCAAATCAATGGAATTGCTTCTTGATGTTTAAGAGGTGATCCTTGACTAGTATCTGAAGCGAGAAACCCCTCTTATCCTCATCAGTAAATTGGAGACTACCTTGATATCAACACACACCATATTATCATGAGTCAAGATCGCAACACTTGATAGTAGAACAGATCTATCCAGAGGCTCCACCATTCAAATGAACCAAAAATTGAAAGCTTTTCAACCAAAATTTGTCTCGTCTCGCATGGACATCACATGGCGGGATAGGATAGGATAGAGCAGTTTCCGTAATGGCGCCATGCGATAACTGCCTGAGAGATTCAAAGTGGGAGATGAAAAAAGAGAACAGGGTGCTGTAGCCTGTCAGGTTGATGCTAAACCAGTATCATTATGTTTCCTGGCCAGAACATGACCCTCAAGTAAATTGAAGTCAATAATACCATATATGGTAACATAGCAAAATTTAGGAAAGAATTAAGACTAGCAAAAGAGAAAGTCGCGACGGGGATGGAAAGTAGAGATAGAGATGGTATCTGTGTTCTACGATCACTGTCACTGTCACATTCCTTTGTCATCACACAGCGGGAAGATGCTCGAATGTCCCCTGGAAATGCACCGCGATTAGTGTCAAGCACCGACTTTTCGGCGCTGTGGTGCACTTCATAATCAATTTGAACTCTAAATAGTCTTTGCCACTTTCAAAGAATACGGTCGGACAATGGCTTGCGATGCGCCCTCCTCGCAGAGCCGACCTTACTCAGTGCCTCAGGCCTCAGTACTCAACCCTATAGGACAACGAACTCGCTTCGGTTTTCCGCTCGCAGAAGGTACTCTACATGTCAACACGCTGAGAGACGAAGTGATAGTCTACGAAGCTCACGCGACGTGGTCTCGCCTCGGAACATGTTTTTTGATCTGGTTCTTGAATCTTATTGTCCCTCGGGGCTAAGAAGTTCCGCAGTTTTCACACCTGGATTGGTGTTGAATTATGATGCATACCAAAATATCGGCAGGGGAAGCGCTTCTCTTTGGACACGAATAGATCATTATGATACGGGTACTGCGCTCACCCAAAATCTAAATCAGTTGATAATATTACTAGAAACGGTTCGTCCATGTGATGGCGTCCAAAGGTGTGTTTAGCTGTGTCAAAGCGACATTGATGATCTATAGTCATGACATCATTCAAATTCCCGCGGGACCGCTTGAAGTAGAATTAGATTTGACTGAATATAAAGGTCAGCGCTGATGTTGGGCTGTCCTTGCCCATCACTTCCGACTCCCACTAGTAATGCCAATGACTTCTGACATGGGAGAGGTAACGAAGTCCGGTAGGACCCTCATCGTCTGTTTCGACGGGACATCAAACGAGTATAACGGCGTTGTCAGTGTCGTCCTTATGCGCTCTACTACTGTTCGCTTATGTCAACATTTTGCAGGAGACCAATGTCATAAAATTCTTCTCGCTACTGAAAAAAGACGACTTTAATCAACAACTTTGTTATTACCAGGTTTGCCGCTGTCCGTCTCAAGTGGTAAAGATGTCTTCTGAGAGATGCATAGCCTGGGATTGGGACATGGTTTGAACCTGGCGTCGTGTCCCCCTTCTTTCGCTGGGGTGCTAAAGTCCTTGACCTAGCATTTGCATGGTAGGTATATGCGCGTATTTCGGCCATGTCCTTCTGACTGATTGTGTGCTCAAGGTACCTCGACCAGCACGTCATTGAGGGATACAAGTTCTTGATGAACAACTATCGAGTCGGGGACAAAATCTGCATCTTCGGTGCGTCTTGGCACTGCATTGGAGAGATCTTGACTGATGGCACGTGTACACGCTTGTAGGTTTCTCTCGAGGATCGTACACCGCGAGGCAAGCATGTTTTATTTGACAAGCCTGATTCATGACTTATCCTCACAAAAAATTACTTAAAGGGCGCTTGCAGGATTTCTTCACAAGGTTAGTACCATTACACCTTTGACGACGACAAGCATGAACCACGAATTTTTCTTGCATAGATCGGACTTCTTCCGAGAGATAATGAGCAACAAATTCCGTTCGGATATAAGCTTTACAAACGCCAGGACAAGACTGGCATTGAGCTTTGCGCCGGTTTCAAGAAGACATTTTGCCAAGACGTCAAAGTCGAATTCGTCGGTGTCTGGTGAGAATCGCAAGTGTCGTGATACAATGGCAATCTGCTAACCTCAAGGCAGGGACACAGTGGCGAGTGTAGGCGTACTAGCCTGCCGGACACTTCCCTTCACCAATTCAAACAAGGCCATAAAGACCTTCCGACATGCCCTCTCTCTAGACGAAGTATGTGCAACACACTGGGATCTATTTGGACCAATTTAGCTTACCTGAACTCAGCATCGCGCAAAGTTCAAACCAAACTACTACCATCGTCCTTTAAGCAAAGCCCAAGTTGCAGCGAAGAGCAACTCTGCGGATAACACTCCTAACTTTGACAGCTTCAAGTCCACCAACAGTCTCATGCAGAAGCTCAAGCGTGGAAGTGGACGTCTCAAAAAGTTCTGCAAACGAGAGCTTGAAATGATTTTCGTCGAGGAGTCTGAATCAGAAGAGGATGAAGGTATACCAGACACCGATGTCCTTGAGGTTTGGTTCAGTGGATGTCACGCCGGTAAGTTTGAGCTCTTGCGTTGGAGGCTGAAACACTGATTATATCATGTACCATTAGATGTCGGTGGGGGTAATGTACCGGATACAGAGGCTCGCAGCCTAGCCAATATCAGCCTACGATGGATGGTGCGCGAGGTCCAGCAAGCCCGCTGTGGAATTATTTTCGATGAAAAAGCGCTATCTCGTCATGGGATCCCCCGCGTGGTCTTCGAAGCTGACAGTGTAACCAAAGTCGAATTACCAACAGTACCCGAGCAAGATGCTGAGCGTGAAGAAAGGCTCGATGCCGTTGACGCGCTTCAGCCGATGTACGATCAACTCAAAGTTGGGAATAAGCTATGGTGGGTCTTGGAGCTTGTGCCATTAAATCATACCTGGCAGGATCAGAACAGAGAGTGGCATAGTAAGCTGAGGTATGTGATTCTTTTCGTCGAGATCGTTTCGTGACTGAATGTTGGGGGCGACTATAGTATCAATCTTGGAAGGGGTCGATTAGTCACAGATACGAATCCGAGCTTCCATGAGACTGTAAGGTTGAGGATGAACGACGACAAGTCGACCTATAAACCTAAAGCCAAGTGGGTCGCGGGAAGTGAAGTCTACGTTCACTGACCTTAAAAATTCGACTTTCGGCAACATGACATCACAACGACTTGGACGATAAGTACGACGCGATGCTGATACGGTTTTTCACGCCTTTCCCAATGACAAAAGATAAAATGTGCAATTTACGACACGATTTCAAGGCTTGATCGATGATAATGTGTACGAGACCGATGCCTATTAGTTACTTAGACTACTCTTAATGACAATGACTCGGATATTTGGATGCACGTTTCATCTTTTCCAACACCATTGGCTACTGTTGCCACACCATTTGGTTTAGCGGAGAAACTACGCACCATCTCACTCGAAGGTATGCAATTGGTACAATGGGCAGATTTGATTGAAGCACTTCATGTAAAGGTAAAAGTAGGGTGTTTCATATTGACCTATCACAAATGGCCGGCGTTTGAGGTGAAGGTCTAAGTACAAGGGCCCATGCGGTTGTAACGAGAGGCCTAAATACAGCCGCCATGATAAGACTCGCACCATCATGGATATACCTGTGTTCTGCTGCGGTCAGAGCGAGAAGTTAATCTCTGGGATCTATTTTTCGACAGTCCGAGGAGGATGAACAACGGAATGAGCAATGTTCCGTTTGAAATCGTGCTATGAGGCTCTGCAGCGACCGATCAGCTAGAGAATTTTTGACCACATTCGGTGAATGGAACAAGGGATTTAGACATCTTTTCCATCAGCCATGTTTGTTGATATATACGGGAACCAATCATGACTGTGCGAACTGTTTGAACTGCATGGTGAAATTCAGTGGTAATTCAAAAAAATGATATTATCTGTTAAATCATGCGGTGAGAACGAAGCACAGCAGCGCAGCATGGATCTAAGTCGTATACCAGTGTATACTGTACAGCACTCGCATTGGGGGAAATGCGGACACCGGTGACTGTATGAAAAGATAGAGGCAGTACCGGGCACCAAATGTGTGGGTTTCTTTGTTTCCGTCACCAAGAGCAAGAGCAACGATCATAATGCGTTATTGAAGTGGATTTATTCTGAAGAAGGATACAGATCACCATGTCATGATAGCGCGTTAATGCAAAAAGAAGGCTCGTAAGTTCGCAAAACAAGTTCCCATGACAAGTGTTTGATAGATTCACTATTGTGTCGTCGAGGCAGGATAACGAATTTCAATTTATGACGAGAAGAGTTGATACTTTTCCCACGCAGCGCGTCGATAAAATAAAAATGATAACAGACGTAATCGTCCACCGACCGTTTTCTCTCATTTCTTCGTTATTTCATAATGTCCTCGTCTCCCTCTCCAATTATGTCCCCCATTTCTCCGATTCGCAAGAAACGGAATTTCAAAGCTCTTCAGTTGAAGCCACAGCCGATACCAGCCACGCCCCCACAACCTCCTGCAGAGCCTGTTGCTGTTCGTGCGGCCCCGACGATTGTACCACAAACTAGTGCTGCCAGGAAGCGGCCTCCACCAATGGTGATTAAAGCCCCGAAAAATCTTAATAGCGGGGCTGTCTCAGCGATCGAACAGGAGACGAAAGATAGCATCCTAGTTGTGAGCAACGGGCCGGGTTCGGCACCCAATACTGCGTCCGCCGCATCTATACGGCGCAACACTTATCATGCGACGCTCTCCAACACGCTGGCCAGCTTGGATATGAATGCAGAGCATAAGTTTGACCTCCGTAACGAGGACTTGAAGGATTTACAGGAGCTGGGCCAGGGTAATGGTGGGAGTGTAAAGAAGGTTGAACATGTGCCGACGGGTACCATAATGGCGAAGAAAGTGCGTATTTTGACTGAACGCAGGTTCGATCTTCCAACGTATACATTTTATGTAGATTGTTCTCATTGACGCTAAACCTTCGGTGCGGAAACAAATACTCCGCGAGCTCCAGATCATGCACGACTGCAAGTCAAAGAACATCATCTCTTTCTTTGGTGCATTCCTTGCCGACCCCAACATCTGCATATGTATGGAGTTTATGGACAAAGGCTCATTAGACGGGATATACAAGAAAATCGGGCCCATCGACATCGATGTTGTGGGACAGGTTGCCTTGGCAGTCCTTGAGGGTTTGACCTATCTATACGATGTGCATCGCATCATTCATCGTGGTACGCTAAAAATCGGCAAAATGTCTGAAATCTTCCGCTCATGATATCTGTCAGATATCAAACCGTCGAACATACTATGCAACTCGCGTGGGGAGATCAAGATATGTGATTTTGGCGTTTCTGGAGAACTCATAAATTCTATCGCCGATACCTTCGTGGGGACATCAACGTACATGAGCGTGAGTCGACTATCGATTCTCAGCATCGCGACTTGACAGGCCTGATCAATGCACAATAGCCCGAACGTATACAAGGCGCACAATACACTGTAAAATCTGATGTGTGGTCCCTTGGGATATCTCTCATTGAACTTGCCCTTGGGCGCTTCCCCTTCTCAGAGTCATCTGATTCAGACTCGGACCTCTCGGACTTTGAGAACACACTCTCACCTACACGTCCTGGTGACCATCTTTCTGTCCTTACTCCTGCCCATCCGCCGACACGGTCGCGCGTCAAAACGCAGAGGAAAGACAAGCGAAAGAGCAAGGGAGTTAGTTTGCAGGGTGGGGGCATGACTATGAGTATTCTGGAGTTGCTACAACACATTGTCAATGAACCTGCGCCACGTCTGACGCCTGAGGGCCGCTTCCCGCGCGAGGCGGAGGAGTTTGTGGACAGTTGCTTGTTGAAAGACCCGGATGTTAGGAAAACGCCCAAGGATTTGCTGGTAAGTTCATACTGTACTCGTGTATTCTGTGCAATGCGCTAAAATTTTCCAGAATCACATTTGGATTCAGCAAGCGCGAGTGTCGAACGTCGATCTTGAGACGTGGGCCAGCACTTTCTGATTTCTAAACCATTCCGAACCGATACTTTATATCTCTCCTTGATCCGGATCTCTGCTTTTACGCATCCCTGTCTCTCCCATGGTTTACCGATCCTTTCACTCCGAGCCACGACGATACCATCCTGTGCCTCCGCCGTATTCATATCCGGATTTAGCTTTTGTATCACACCACTGCGGTGTTGTTTTTCTATGTCCCACTATTTCCCTTCCTGCCTCCCTTCTCATTACAACACGAAATGTACATTACCTAGACGAGATGCTCAAGCCTTTCTATATTTCATGTTGAGTTGACATGGGCCCATTAGGCTTCCGTCTAATTTTTGGGTCACGTTGTGACAAGACTGGACCAAACATTGCGCCACCGCCGCTAACCATCAATGTTTAGGCGTCTTTCCTCCACACACTCCTAACCAAGCTCCATACTTATCTTGGCATATACCCTCGCTTATCACCCTCGGAGGATAAAAGCTCTGTGATAATCGTTTTCTTGCTCACACCGGTCTTAGCAGTAGTCGGAATTCTTTCCAGAACCTCTCTTTCTACCTTACATACGCAGAAAACGGTACATCTCGCCTCCAAAAATAACTTATCGCGCTCTTTGCTTTTTTACATCAGCCGCGGTATCCCAAGGTGTTTGTTAAAACGGGTAATTTCACACCTCACAAATTCTTATCTATTTTTCGGAAAAAATCCCCAATTTATGTAAACGTGACCTTGTCAAAGGCGTATTGTGCTAGATAGTCATGGTGAATCAGTATTCGGTCTATGTTATGAAATATTACAGTCATATTCAACCTTCCGCTGCAATCAGCGGAAACTCCTCTGGGCTGTACTCTTCGCACTACGGAAAATCTGGTGTGCACTGAGAATGATGTCATGAGATGTATTAAGACGGTGCCAGTAAAAACTCTTAGTATCGAGAGACTTTAGAACCAGGCGTACCTTTTTGGTAATGGCGCCGGGAATGAACAACAATATGATATTCATTGAGAAGAAGTTAGACATGGATATGATGGTAAGTTCAAAGTATATTTGATCCTCTAGTAAAAGAAGGACACGCTTTGATGGCCGGAAGGCGACGAGGATAGTCATCAATACTTTAGATTGTTTTCACTAAGGTGACCTAGATCATCATCCTACATTTTGATATCAAAGTAGAGGTAGAGATTTTGCTCGCTATCTGAATGATGCGTTAACAACTTGCAACTGAATAAGCCGCATATTTAGTTGTCCTTACAATTAATTGGTGCCATTCGAGATGAGAAACACTTTTCAGATGCTTCCGAGCGGTTCAAGGAAAACGATGTTGATGTTATTTATATCAGGCCACTTATTTCGCTGCTTGGAACCCTGAGATTCAGGGCCGGCGTTCTCGCGCTTTGCGCCGGAACTATTTTGGTAACCTGATCACCTTTTATCACACAGCCACTGCCTTGTCCTGTTCATCTCCCATCAGGTTCATCATCCATCCTGTTCATTTCCTCCCTTGAAGCCTCTTTTACCAGATACGATGCCTCGGAGAAAGCAATTCTATTCCATCTTCTCCCCTCCCAGTCTTTCCATGTCAGAACTTGTGAAGACTACACTCGACCACGGTGAAACAGACCTCCTTATCGACCAGTGGCTTGACCATCGCGGTCATGGCCAACTTGCTTATTATGAATGGTTTATGGACATTCGGGAGCGTAGGCACGCTGTAATGTCTCAGAAGAAACAGATTCTCGCTTGGAACAAAGGCGAATTTGTACCAGAGAACGTGTTTTGCCGTACAGTGGATACTGGGCGCTTGATCCCTCTCGACAGAACATGGACGACACATGTTTATCACCACCAGTCATTCAAGGACCGTGGACTTCCTATGAAGCCCGTGGTCTTCACGATAGTGAGTCGCTCTCCAGAACGTACTTGCCTTCCATCTGATGATGCTGTATAAATGGGCAGCTCCCTGAACTTATGCTGTTGCGTGGTATGCACGATCTAGGGTGTGATGATATTTATATCATTGTCACCGACTTGAAGCGGCAGGAGATGGACGATGCGACTGAGTACTTCAAGATGGTGTGCCGCTATTCCTTTGGTCGTGCCTGTAAGCCAAGTATGGAAAGGAAAATTCGTCACGAACGTAAGCATCTTTTCTTTGTCTCCGTTACATGTTTCATGATGGGCTTCCTAGACATGCGATTGACACATACGCTTCTCCGCCAACGCCGGACACCGTGTTTCCCCCAGATCGATCTTGTTGTCCGTGCCCTCCTGTACGAAAAACAACCTCGCTTTTTCGTACTCTTCAGCCATCACGGCACATCATACTCCCAAATCTTTTTCACCCATGCTTCGTATGTGCCCGATGAGGACGTCTTCTCTGAACTGCCTACGGGTTGCCCCAATCCGTGTTGCAGCGACGACTGTGAGATAATACGTTTTCCACGACGAGGATTGGAAACGGCAACTGTCCTGAACGTCTGGGGTAAGGGTCGGCACAGAAAGATTAAAACACGTTTGATGTGCAATTGGGTCGACTGTAATGTGTTATTCGCCGACGAAGAATCTGGAAGCACAACGCGTAGTGGCTCAGAGATCAGCATGGGGTCAAGTCATAGTCGGGAAGGAAAAATCACTGGGCAAACATGTAGCAAGTGCAAACTTGTCAAGTACTGTTCTGTCGATCATCAAAGGAGAGATTGGGAAGAGCATAGACGGGTTTGTATCAAAGCCATTGGTTGATTTTTGTCCAGTAGCGGCGGGGTCTCTCGTATCTGTCCTTCCATCTTTTGCTGAAGCGCATATATCATATTGATACTCATAGATATCCTTGCTGTACCATCCTTTGTATGTGTATCGACTTGCTGCCTCATTGTTTCTTAGTCATACGCCACTGAATCGGATTTATCAAAAGTATCTAATTAATACCTCCATCGTTTTAGTATCATGGCTCTTCGATACCTCACTGCCAGACTTGCTCAGCAAGTGAGCTAAGAGGATGTTTCGATCAATGAACGTCGCTCAGCCATGTTCCAGATTGACGAGGAGCTCATGGGTCCTTTGGGAGCTTTCAGTCTTGATCAGGTGAGGTTTGGTGATAGTCTCGTTCTTGCTGTACTCAATGTAGCCTTCAGCTAATGGAACTTGCAGGCCTGGCTTGCGCCCAGGGGCTTGCCAAAGTTTATAGAAAAGAGCAGTACCCACGCGTGCTGGTTTGTTGTGGACCAGGGAACCAAGGTGTCTAACGTTCATCCCTGTCGTTTTCTTGCCGGGATAACGGGTTTTCTGCAGGCGGGGACGGATTGGTTGCCGCTCGACATCTAGGTGAGCTTTGTCCCCAAAACAAATGTCCATTCATACAGAGGAAAAATAAGGGATGTTTGGATACACGCCTACGATTTATATGCCGAAGGTACTTTCTACACCGATTGAAACCACCAAACTGCTTCACGTATAGCTCTTTCCAGCCTGGATCCAAAGATCACTACAAAGTAACCGAGGATGCATTCTATCCGAGTCTGTGCAGCTAAGCTTCTTTCTAGCGTCTGCAAACCCAGTGCGACAACATGAAGATCACTATACTACCCCCTTCACATGATACCGACTCCTTGCGCACAGCGCTTAGCACCACCGATGTCATTCTTGACGCTATCTTTGGGTTTTCCTTCAAAGGCCCCATTCGTGCACCGTTTGACACCGTTCTTCCCCTTCTTACGCAGTCTGGCCTTCCCATTGTCTCCGTCGATATACCGTCAGGTTGGGATGTTGAAAAGGGGAATACTGCAGGCGTTGGTCTCAATCCCGATGTCCTTGTCAGCCTGACAGCACCAAAGGAAGGCGTTAAGGGATTCACTGGACGGCATTTTCTTGGTGGGAGATTCATTCCGAGGTATGGAAAACTCTCATCGTTGTGACCCAATCATCAATGCATGTTTTGTTGGGGATCTAGGACACTAGAGGAGAAATATGCTTTGAACTTGCCGCTATATCCAGGCACGGATCAGATTGTTGAACTTTCTTCTCGAGTCGTCTCGGAACTTTGATTATCTCGCCAATTTGTAATCGCTCGTTCGAGTTGATGCTCCTTCCTTTCCATACTCATATCGGTTGTCTGGGCATCTACCTGTTGAGAACTCTTCTATCCTGACATCGCAAGGTAAACCTGATGATAGCGCTCCAAGATGTAGGGTACTGTACGTCTTATTCCGTAGAACCATCATCTTGCCGCTAGTGACTTAGCCATGGTGTTGTTGACCAAACAACGGAAGACCTGTTTCTGCATTGTTTCTTTTCAAGAGAACGGCACAGCGAAAGTCATGCTTCAGGGCTGAGTGACTCGAATTATGTGCAGGATGGGAAATTATTCCGGCGGGTACTGCCATAAAAATGTCTTTGGTTTGTGGCTGGGGATCTGCGTAATAAACTCAACAACCTCGAGACATAACAAGGGTTAGTGGAATGTCGAATCAGGCATAGTCATTGGACTTGATGAACGAAAGTTCTGACTGCTGCTGAGATACTCGGTGTCTGAAAGACAATTAAAATGGCTCATGCGAGGGAAGCTAATTATTTATCCTCTTTGAAACACATTGAATTCCGACACAGTCAAAGGGATGAAAAGGCTTAGAAAGTCCAATTATCGAGAGGCCAACCACGCACCAGAAAGCTCGTTTGCCATATGAATGGTAAGTACCAATGCCCTACGCAACTGTCTTGGCATGAGGCCTTGGACGGTAAAGAGCGCACAATTCTTCAGAGATCAAGTTTACATGGCATAAAGGAAGCCTTCAACACAAGGGATACCTTTGTTTTCATGGTCTAAGTGATCAGTCAAAGCTGAGGAAAAGCCGAGTTTTGAAATTGAGGCAGAAATGCCTAGAGCCCTCCTAGGCGATACTATACCTACCTCCCCGGATGTTCGGAGTACCTCTTGAGTCGGACAAAAATGATTCCTGCCACAACCAACCATATTTAACACTAGTAACTTGACATGGGAGGTGCTATATGTTACCTGACGTGATTCCCAAGTTACCCTTGAATATCTTGTTTAGTTGTTGTGTCCCATCATCGAGGATAGTGAAAGCAATTGTCATGCTTGCCGAGACGCGGCAGAGCGTAGTTTGAAGCTTCTCTTCACCGTCGAGGGAGAGGCGCAATCTCGGCAAACTTCTGGTATATTAACGTCTCACATTCCTTGTCCGGGCGGAGTCAGAACGGCTGCCTTACTAAGGAGTGACAAACGGCGACATCCGACTTGAGTCCGAACATCCAGGGAGGCATAGTACTTCTTTCAAGGACACTGGACCGACCTGGAATGAGTAAGTATGTTAGACAGAAGAAGCAACAACTAGATATCTCATGAATCCGGTCTCATGGATCCGGGTTCCAAGTCTTCCTTCTTTGCTCCTTTCTGCATTCTGGTCTGTCTGTTCGTCCGCTTCCTCCACTAGTTTTCCGCGTTATGTGCCTCTAATCAAACTCCTCTTCTCGCCCCTTTTGCGTCTGTGCATCTGTTGGCTGCTGCCGGGCCGTCTGAATTCCATCCCCATGTACATATTCCGTTTCATACCACTCAAACCCCTCTTTTCGGCCCTATCCTGAACTTTCTGTTAAATACCTTATCAAACATCATGGCCCTCTTTCCAGTTTTTCAGCACTTTGTGCCTGTCAAATCCGATCAAAAACAAGGAAAATCAATTGAAGAAACGAAACTCTATGCCGAATTGTGCTTCCCGAGATGTAGCTGCGTTGGACATTGACTGTGTAAGTGTAAGTACAAATCAATGCACTGCCACACTGCTGACTGGTGTATTGTGCCTAAAATTCCAAAGCACGAAGTTTCTTAATGCGCATATCTCTCGAAATCAGGGACCAGATTTTACGTCAATTGGACCTGCGGAGCCATGTGCAAGTCTCTACACAAAATTGTACGAGATTCTGTGGCCCAGATCAGGGGTGCTCAATTCTCTGTTCAGTTCGTTCTGTTCACTTTTTTTTTGACAAATTTAAACACTGCCTGATGATTTGCCGAAAAGCAGACGAACACCTGTATCTTTTTGCTAAGCTTTCTCTCGTTCGCCGGACCGCTTGAACCCTTCGGTCCGCGAGAAACTGCTTTTCACAAATCGTCACGTCTTCCCCATCGATTGTGAACACACCGTCTCAGACAACAGTGTCTCTTTCTGTTTTCATACTGTTTGGCTTCTGGACGAGATTAATTTTGCATAGCAACATGATCACCTTTTGGGCTTCTTCCCTTCGTGATGTGCCGCTGCATATCTAGGGCATCGTCTATTTCCATTTCTATGTCTTTTTTGAGGGAGACTGTTTTGTCACTTTGTATCTGTCGTGCCTTGCTTTGCCGGTTGACTGAACACCGTCTCGGACAGTAGTGTCTCTCTCTTTCTGTTACTGTCTTCTTGGCGTAACACCCTGCATGATCACCCCTGTTCTTCACGCGTCGCCTCTACGTCTTTTCTGGGTGTAACTTTTAGGGCTGTCTGTCCTTGCAATATGTTTTGGTTATTTATTTTCACTGGCTGTCTATATATTTGTGCTACGCCTGCCGAAGCTGATTTTCTTTATTTAGAAGTCGATCCTGTCTTTTTTTTCGACGGCAATCTTATCATACTGGTAGGAGCGGTGATATTTCGGGCTCATGCGTCTGTTTTTGTTCTGCACTCGCCTCAGTTTTCGAAGATCTGGCAGGAATGTCCACCAAAGCAGGCGGGCACGAGTACGGAATCGCCAGTTCTTCTGTCTACCACGCCAGTTAGATGGCCACGAATGTGGAATGGAACCCATTGGACTGACGCATTAGGTGACGTAGTACATCATTTGTAAATACACATTTTGAATTATAAATCTGTGACGCCTTTCAATGTGACCTCTAGAGATAGAAATAGCAGACTTTGCGGTCGAAGAGCGTCCCACTGGGTGTCGTTGGAGCTTGATTGAACACACACAATTCCATGTTCGACCGGCATCTTGTTCCGACATTACAATACGTCTACCATGCACTAACCCAGTTTCAAAGGTCTTACACTCACCCCGGAAGTCTGATTAACATAAGGCAATGTCGACGTTCTATTCGTAAATGATCAGATTCTTGGAACCTTAAACCAATGATAGGGTCGGGCCGCGTCCCATAGGTCATCCTTTCTGGAACTGGTTGTAATGACAACGCATTCTATCGAGCCAGAAGTCCCGAAGGACCGTGTGCTCCATTCCTTCCCGAACGCAATAATAAATTTACTTTACCAGCTTGTCTTCCAGTGTCCTTGTCAAAACTCTATTTCAATATAGGGAACCTGTTAGTCTGGATAGATTATAAATATTCACTGCTGCAAGTCCATTTAAGGCGTACTTTGTCCTCCCTATCTTCAAACCAATGCCATCAATACTCGTATTCGACCTGGTCCTCGGCGCTGTCTTCCTGCTGTTTTGGCTCAAGAAAACCCGCCAGAAACACCCTCGCCTACCTCCTGGGCCACCCGGTGATTCCTTCATGGGTCATGTATTGAAGTTGCCCGCCGAAAACCAGGATATGGCCTTGTATGAATTGGGAAAGGCATACGGTACGTGTTCGAAGTGACACCTTGAAGTCCTAGCCACCATCTCACTTCGTATTCAGGGGATGTTATGTACCTCGAAATGTTTGGAAGACCAATAATTGTATTGAATAGTGTCAAGGCCGCTGTAGACCTCCTGGACAAGAAGAGTGCGAATTATAGCGATAGGCCTGGCTTCCCCATATTTAAACTGTGCATTTTACTGCTTTCATGAGATCTCGGGTTGACGGACTAATGTCATCACAGCATGGGCTGGACGGAGACATTGACCTATACAAATTACGGAAAAAGTTTCCAGAAGCACCGCAGGATGTTCCAAGAATACCTCAGATCAACAAATAGGGAAATTTATAAACCAATTCAAATGCAGGAAACTCGTATTCTTCTCCAGAATCTATTTTCGGATGACTCTCGCAGGGAGGAATGGTTGCGGCGGTGAGATTCTTCTTGTCAACCAAAGAAAATGATTAACGATAGTATTTCTTTAATCGCCAGGTTTTCTACTTCTGTTATCATGCAGATGGCATATGGCCACCAAATCATTTCCAACGAGGATCCATTTCTTCAGATTACCGAGGATATTGGTCACGCCCTGAGCAACGCTGGTCCACCAGGAGGCACACCAGTTGATTTCTTCCCATTTCGTAAAAGATGATTTAACTGGAGAAATGTATAAAACAACTCACATCATGTTGATGTTTTCAGTCAAACACTTCCCATCGTGGTTCCCTGGCGCTTACTACGCCGGATTCGCACGCAGCCAAAGAGATGCCATCAGGAAGTTGCATGATTACCCTTTCAACGACGCGAAAGCACAGTTGGTACGTTCCCAGGGCCAAGTTTGAGGTATGTATGTGATAGGAAAGTTAGGTAGCGGGAACGGCCAAACCTTCGTTTGTATCTCATATGTTGGAATTTCTCGGCCCCGAAAATTCAAGTGACGTCATGGATGTCAAGGGTGCAGCAGGTCAGATGTACTGTGCTGGAGCAGAGACGGTTTGTAGAATTTTTAACGAATATGTGATCAGTGTTGCTACTAATCGCAATCAGACATGGACCACATTGACCGTTTTCTTCTTGGCAATGGTACTTCATCCAGAATGCCAAAAACGAGCCCAGGAAGAGATCGACTCTGTCATTGGAACGGGGCACCTCCCCGATTTTTCAGACCGCGAGTCCCTGCCCTACGTGGAATGTATACTACAAGAAACTCTGAGGTTTGTATCTGAAATATTCCCCTGCAGAGTTAGTCCAACCCATTTTCTGTCATAGATGGAATCCGGTAGTACCGCTGGGTGTGTACCTTACTTGTTTCGGTCCAGAGAGTAAAATAAAATCACCTTCCTAGGTGTTCCACACCGTTCTTTGGAAGATGACATCTATCGCGGGATGTTCATACCCAAGGGTTCTATAGTGATAGCAAATACAAGGTCACAGCGTTCAGACACCCGTCGAGGAATCAAGGACTCACTCACCAATCTTCAGAGGCATGTCACTTGATCAGACTGTCTATACAGATCCACAAGCGTTCAATCCGTCTCGTTACCTTCCTCTACCTGAGGGAAACAATGAGCCGTATCCAAATGGGCCATTCGGTTTTGGTCGTAGGTATGAAAGCTCCTTGGGAACTATCCATTGAGCATCGGCTGTCAATAAAATAGAATCTGTCCTGGTCGTTCCTTTGCTGAAGCGAGTTTATGGATCAGTATGGCGTCTATTCTAGCGACTCTCGATATACTCAGGCCTATTGGAACTGATGGAAATGAGATAACGCCTCAAGTCAAATTCAGTTCCGGTATTACAAGGTAATTTAAGTCGATGTTTTGCGATCTATGATTAAAATACGCACACAGTCGACCTTCTTCATTCGATTGTCGCATAAGAGCTCGAAATGGCCAGGCAGAGAAACTGATTATGCACTCTGATACCTCAAACAGTTTCTAACGACTATTTCAGGTCGGAGTAACACGAACAATATTTGGAGTACTGGAGTATTAGATGTTACTTACTATTACAAAGGTCGATGTTAGCCAAATATCTTTGTCCCGAATTCGAACGCTTCGCCTTTCAGTTCACAGAAAATTGAGTCTATCGTCCGGTGCAGTACAGTGGCCCTTGGCTACCATGACAAGTTTATAATTGTAAAGGAGATAATTGTGATGTTTGCCCCACATACTACCCCATTTGTCCGGCACTATCCTTGCATCGGAAGGAGTCCCCACAGAGGCCCGTTGAATACCACTCTACGGTTTGGATTGATATCGCCAGAAAGACATTTCCGCAACGAAAGCCACAACAAGGATTGCTCGCAAGAAGACTCATTGCTAGTATCAAGTACCAGCTCATCTTGTAATGCATCATTACATCCTTTAATGGTACGTCGTTTGCGTCCAACATACTCCATCGAGAGGAAGATAGTGCCACAGAGGCGCCTCAGAGGAGAATGGGATTCTGGCATAAATCGGAAAAAAGAAAGACTACACCAGAAAAAACTTGAGGTAGTCGATACGCTGAAACAGTCATCTGGATATCAGTAGGAAAAGTATGTCATTTTGAACACTAATCATTGTCATGACTTGTTCGAGAATAGTGTAAGATAGCAGCGGGAAGAAAAAACACCGGGTCAAAGGAGGGTCCACTTGAAGAGCCTTGAAGCTGTAAACCTGAGCAAAAATGATGAAAATGATAATGATGCTATGACAAGATGCAATCCATCCGAGACCTTGCATGACAACTAAGACAAAGTGCTCGTATATGCATATCTGCATGAACCTCGGCAACCAAGAACTGGAATCTACTGCGTTGGCGTTGGCGTCGGTCCAGGAGGAAAAGCATTCATTATGCTCGCAATTGTGGCTGCCATTGGATGTGCGTTTGTGCTAGACCGTATGGCTACCCCTGTACCAGGCCCGTCCGGCGCCTGAGGTGTCCTGTCGGCGCTGGTCGCGAGCTGCGGGCGGATATCCTGCATATCCATCAGATTCGCATCAATCTGGGATGGTGTCGGTGTCTGTGATGCGGCTTGACTGGACGCCGACGGCTCGCCAGACTGTGCCACGTCGTCCTTGAGTCGTTCTGCCTGAAGGTGGACGTGCCGAGGATAGTATGAGCTGCCCGAGATGTCCCTCAAAGGCTCAGGTACGCCACCAGCTTCTCGTATTCGTTTCTCCCGCTCCGATTGAGTAGGATAATAGGCACCCATTGGCAAGGAGGTTTCGTATTCCTCTGGGAGTGCGGGAATGACAGCAGCATGTCGTCCGCCGAGGGGACTGATATCCGAAATTGTGAGACAAGAATTCAATACGAGTCTACAAACTTACCCCCCCTCAATGAAGGTTTGCCATACATAATCTCTTAGTCGATCGGCATTCGGTAACTCTTGGATGAGATGCTTTATTGTATTCTGCCCAAGACCAAAAAAATCTGGCCCAGAAACTGAATTCGAATGTTGTCGGTTACGTATGGCATTGGCCTGCTTTACGATACTTGACCAAGCCCCCGTCGCAGTCCCTGCGATCACAGGCCGGACTGGGACATCTGATGGCACAATCTGGAATTTAGGACCATCACCACCATCCAGAATGGTGCAGTGGTAAACAACCTCAATGTTTGGATCAATAGTAGACAGATAACGCCTGCGGAGTACTAAGTTTTGTGACAATGCAGAGGACAAGGAACAAGGAACTACACACCTCGTCACTTCATATCCTACAGGAAAGATGTATCGTTCAGTATGGAAATGCTCTCTCATACAGACTTCACCGAGGCTGATGACTGTCATAATCCCAACATTCAAAGGAAGCATTGGATTGCCTCGCTTATCACGAGGTACCATGGGAATGCTGAAGCTCTTGCTGGTGACAGTATGTGCTTTGAGCCGCTTGGGTTTGGCCGAACGTTGGGGGTCCGGAGACGGCCTCTCTATGATGGGCTGTGCAGTGTTCGGGCTTGGCGGGAAGACACCACTAGGTCCTCCTGCAGGCGCGGTGAGGAAATAATAGGGATTTCCGTATGGTGAGTATGGAGAGGCTCCTGGAGCCCCTGTAGCTGGTGCATAGAATACGGCATAGGGGTTCATGGGCATAGGCATCACGTTTATGTTCAATTTTCCTGGCACCAGGGCCATGTAAGGATTATAGGATGTTGTGGCAGTTGGGCTAGAAGATGATGCTATTGTTGTGGAGGGTGTTGGTTGCGACGTTTTCGGAGTATCTGAGGATGACGTGGACTGCATTGTGGACGCTGTCTGAGAGTTGTTGGCGGCATTTTGGGCAGCGATAGCGGCTTCCGCAACCTTGACAATGTTCTCCATGGGTGAGAATTCCTTGGGTACACCGGTCCCATTGGCTTCTGAGCTAACCAAGGAAGGATCAATGTTGGGGTCAGAAGGGAGAGCCTCGTCAGATACTGGCGGATTGGAGGGTGTCGCCATTGAGTTAGTTGAAGATGAGCTGTTTTGCACGGGAAGGATATTATCTGATGAGGCTGCAGATTTGTCTTGCATTGCTTTTCCAACAGTAATCACCGATACAGTACTTGTTTGAGCTTTGCCTGCAGAAGTTGCCGCGCGCTTCGCTGCTCGTGTTCTAGGTCCAGGCCCAGGCCCATTGTCATCCCTAGAATGCTCACGTTCCGCAGGAACTAATCGGCTACTTCGACGCGTAGAACGCGACGGCCCGGATACAGGAGCACACGATGTATTAACATTTGTTTCGCCTCCTGCAGGCTGCTTTGCGGGCTGATCATGCTGATCTTTTGAGGCTACGCTCATATTCGAAGCTAAGATTGAGCCCTGCTCGTGTTCACCTCGTTCAATATCTCTCATTATCACCTTTCATCGTATAACTCACATTCGTAGATGCAGGCTGACCAATATGATTTGAATTTTGCGCAGATGGAGGATGAGTTGAGGAGGAAGGTTGTGAAGAGTTGCCTGATGCAATGAAATCCCAAAATTGTTTTGGTAGGATAAAGGTGCGACCATTGATGGAGTTGGATAGCGTGGTAAACTGAGCCGCGGACGGACACATGGATTACACGAAGATCTCACCTTGAAGCGAGCTCCGATTTTTCTGGCTACCATTACGCAAAGTTCGGGTCCCTTTTGCACGAGACAACTCATTACCGCCGGTTGTCTGTTCATCGTTTCCCGCGCCATGACCATGTTCATCTGCAGAGTTCTAGATGGGAGCATCGGAAGAATCTGTGAATAGCGACGTACATCATCGTATATTTAACCATACCTGCAGCATTGAAGCTGGAATTGAATGAAGCGAAGAACATCCAGCGGCGCTGAGATTTTGAATTCCAGGGTGTTCCTTCTCGAACGAGGCAATAGAATTCAGAAGACGACTATGCAAGTATCTTGTTAACCGAGCCAATCTCAGACGTATTTATCGGTATCGCCAACCTTTGTTCTTCACGCCTCCTGACATTCCGTTCTTCTGATCGCTCGAGCTCAGGGCTCGATTCGTCATGACTCTGCTAAGCGAGCGCATCTATTGAGAATCTTTCCTCATAAGCAAGGAAATTATGAAAATTCCAACTCACCTCTAGCTCATGGTATTGTCTTTTCAAAGTTCTGTACTTCTCAACTAATTCCTTGTCGGTCACATTCGCAGGCGAGGGGAGAGGGTCATCCGGAGGGTGCATAACGACGTCTTGCTCAATTTTTCGGCTGGTAAACATTGATGAGGAGCGACGAGGGCTCATAGTGGCGGCAGCCGGATGTACTCTATGATGGAGGTTGGGACGATGGCTTGTTGGTGCCGAGACCAAAAGTCAGAAGGCACAGGACCAAATAATGCAAACACGATACCATGTGTTGCAAACAAACAGGTCGAAACACTCTCCACTATTCATTTACAGCCCCGTCGATATTGTCTTGATCTTCTGTGTCTTGCTGTCGTTATTGGTATCAATTATAGGACTGTTCCATGGTTCAAAGTCAAGTGCCGTTGCTTTCTTTCTGCTGTGCCGCGTTTCCGGGGTTTCCAACTCCGATATCAAACCTCCGAACGCCAAGGTTTGGCCATTTGTTCTCAGAGCCCACTTATAAGTACTGTCCTCAGTTAAATTGATGGCAGGAATGGGATCCTACGTGTCTCTGAGAAGACAGCAAAGCACTTCTTGATATTGCTATGGTTGTAATGCCTCTGCATATTATTGAAACCGTGGCATCCGAAGTTACCTCACAGCAATCAATTTACCTTGAATCCACTCTGAACCTTATCATCTGTCATCCCTCACTTCGGTGTTGGAACTTTCTATACGAAGATATCGTAAGGGAACCTCCGCACTTGATATGATAACTGAGTTTGCCTGTATGGGAAAATTTGGCTCACCCAGAACACCCAAAACACCCAGATTGAGACCCTGTGACTTTAACAAGGAAATGTCCCTCCTGTAATGACTTTGACAGGTTGTACATACAAGAGAAATCTTCCTAATGTAGTCCATTGACATGTGAAATCGTCGGATTGGATGCACCAATTTACGCCACCTATAAGTAGGCACAATTGATGCTACCATCACTCGTTTCTCAAGTCCTGATAGGTAATCATAAATACACGTCTCTGGAAACCAACCGAGGGTGACTGCACTTGTTGCACCGTGTCAGGTATTGCACTTACTTAGCTCGGAGGGTTACGAGCAAGGGTTCCTCCTATGTAATCAGGCAGTAACAGTCACATCATGAATGCTCTGTTGTTGTTTTTGTCTCTATAAAACGAGAACAACGAACTATAGTCATGATAGACTGCCTCCCACTCAAGTCTGATCGGAAACCTCAAACTGAAAACCAATTGAATACATTCTCTTTCAAAAAATTTACGCTCGATTCTGGGATGCAAAAATTCATTTCCTTCCAATGTGATATCTTAAGAAAGCTTCGACCCTATCAAAAACGTTCTCAAAAAGCTCTTCTGCACCAGTCTCATAGTCAAACGAGTGTTCTCTTCCCTTCACTTCGTACAGTTCGACATTCACCCCGAGAACCTGGAGCCGTCTCATCAGATTTCTCGAGTCCCAGATAGGCACCGCAGAGTCCTCTGTTCCGTGCACCAGCACTGTCGGTGGCCAGTCCCTTGATGCACCAAGATGCGGGAAGAGGCCGCGGTGCTGTACAGGGATCAAAGCCCGGATCAGATTGTCGAACTCAGCCAGACTCTGGTCAGAAGCTTCAAACCCAGGTTTTAAAGCAAGCGCATCTCGAAGGGAGACGCTTAAACCCCCGTTCTCGTGCGCACCAGTATAGTAATCAATGAATACGCCAAGCTGGAGATAAAGGCGTGGGAGAAGCATGCGTGGGTTCGCCGGGTATCCCGGGATATGATATGTTTGGGGATGATACGCTAAGGCCGAGTCCGCGATGCTATGGAGGGAGGCAAATTCTTGCAACGCGGGGTCAGAGTGGGTATCAGGGCCGTGATTGGGATGAAGGTATCCGGAGAACTCGCGAGGGTCGAGGATTTCTCTGCCACGGAAGAAAGGTTTTGTCTTCTTTAAGAGATAATGAGACGTCTAAGTGAATTTGTTGGGCCTCGAGTGGGCGACATAGAATGGGGAACTTACGAAGAAGTCTCCGCCCATACCATACATTGATACAATTGCCTTTGGTTTGGGGGAAACGCAATGGATAGCGGCAAGGTACGCACAGGTTCCTCCCGCACTCGACCCCGCGACGGCGATTGCCTCCGGGTCGATCCTAAATCTAAATTCTCCTGGATGAGCGCCCTCAGCCTCGACTCCACTGAAATCCGGGGATTGGGATAAGAATTCTCGTGATGTAACAAAGCTGAGTACATCCTTTACATCTTGGATGATATCATGCCCCGTGGCAGGCGGCAATAGCTGGTAGTCCGCAGAAATAAACGCGTAACTAGCTTTGGTCGTTCGATCTGGCAATTCACGGGGAAATTGGGATGATACCCTTCGTTCAAGTATCAGGACGGAAAGAAACTGGCGCCCAATAGATACTAACTACAAAGCCAGGTGGGAAACCAGCTTTGACGGTTCCCGACAGTCAGACCTCCTCCGTGGAAATAAATGACCGCAGGCACAGAGAGAGTTGTACTGTTGACTGAAGCGATAGACGGTGGGTATACGTCGAGATGGACGTCGATCGCATTCAGATGTTTGAAAGCCTGTTTATAGACCAGAGTTTGTGGGTTCACCGACATTGTAAGTACTTAGTCAGTGGTGATGATAGATATTCACCTCCATCAAACATTCCCACGCGGCCGCCGCGTTGATCAGAAACCACGCCATCAGCACTTCGTCTGATTACATACCCTCCCGAGTTGATGAACAGTACAGTACTGAAATACATAGCTTGATGAAGAGCGATGAAAACTCGCATCCTAAGGTCTCAAATTCTGTAGTCAGATGTCATTTATGCATCAATCTGATATATTCGCAAGAGAACAACGTTGGAAGGATTCACACCCACGTTGACTCGCCCAAAAACTTGGATCAAACTGTTGATAGCACGGCACAAATATCTCAAGATCACATCAGGGCTGTCAGATAGTTCAGATATCATACACAAACACCAGACCAATCAATATCTTGACCAATCACGAGAGGTGTCGTTCTGTTGCGTTGCACCGCAACGACGACGACGACGACCAAGAAGGTCATTTCAAAATTTCCTTGATCAGCAAAAATAGCAATTTACATTCCGTTTCATATATATACGTCATCATATCAACTCTTCCTCTGCCGGGGCTATTTTTAGAGACTGCGGGCACTCACGATATAAAAATAGAAACTACATTTAAAGAGATGAGCTTGTTCTAAGTCCGCACATCCTCCGATTTCTCGCACAGTATCCAACTCCTCTTCACTCAGGACCAGACTCATCTCTCACTTGAACAACCACAATGCAATCCCCAATTTCTAACCCTGCTCCTGTCAAGATCACCCCAGTCACGACGCAGCCCCAGGCGGAGAGCATGAGAGTGGGTGCGTCGGAAATTTCTCCTCATATGAAAGGTATATGGCTGATATTGGTATGGTAGCATCGCAGAGCCCTCAGAATGAGTCTGTACAAGAACCTGGTTGTCACCACCGTGGACCCGCTAAGAGGCTTCGTGGAGGAGGTGCGGCTAAGGTGCGGGCCTCGTTTGCATTTGGTACATTAATGTTGATCCATCCCGTTAGGATTGCTTTTTAGGGATGATTGGATGCTTTTTGTGCTTTGGTGAGTCGTATTTCCCATTTGTCTTGCTAGGTTTTTGGTTTTTATCTTGTATCCATAGAATGTTGCGAGGTATGTTGCAATTATCTTCGTACCATATCGAAGGGCATGGTACTAATATGGACCAATACAGGGTTGTTGCGATTGTATGGCCGACATTATCTGTGAGTTGGAATCTCTCTTCTTCTCATTGCTGCTGAATTAATTACATTGAACAGGCTGCCCGTGCGAGATGTGCTGTTAAACGTGCACGTTCTCTCCTATCCTACATTCCCCCTGTCAACGTGCTCTTCTGATCGAACACCTTTCCTATTTTGGTCTATTTTTTCATTAGATACATCTCCATCATGTTCTTCGTATGTAGTTATGTATGTACACATATCAGCGGCGTATCAGAAAATTGATATCCAAAACATGACAGAGAACAAACGTTGCCGCATAGCCATGTCCCATGATCTGTTTAATGACACCTTTGGTGATGGGTGTTGGCGAAGTCGTGATCACATGCTAGGGGTGCGAGCCGTTCAGCTTACTCGTGAAGGAAGATCGATAAAGTGTGGGACAACCTCGCTGAAACGTCGAAGGTGTGGAATCAGGGAAAATGACTCGACCAAGTGTCATAATAGATACGTTATGATAGGCCCAATATCAAGAGGTACTTATAGGAAAGCGATGTGTCTGGTTGATCACATCTTTGACTCAACTTCCCAGGACCGACTGTTAGAATTCATGATGCTTTCTCGTGATTGTGCTCTGGAAAAGAACTGCATCTATGAGACGTTATATTATCATTGGTTTCTACCGTTCGATCTTACTTTTTAATGCCACATACTCAAGTAGCAGGGCGCCAAAAAGGCACTGACATTGATCGACGAGGGCCCTATTTAAACGAAACAACGTTGCATGAGCAGCACATGCTTCCATAACTTTGGGAGTTCTTTCATCCTATTTGAGGCGTCTCCTGGATGCGCATCAATTAGGAAGTGTTTATTTGCGTATATGTACGTGTCGCGTCTGTGGCGCTGTTTCACCTACTCCACCAATTCAATGCGCGAATTGCGGTGCTCTACGTCATGAAATTCGTCATTTAGTATTCCAACGGATGCTATATAAACAAGCTTTACTCGCTCACAATCCTCATTCACCGCTATCATGTCTTACGGAAACAACGATAATTATAATACGACCACCGGCTCGGCCGGCCTTGGCAATAGCAATCAGTACGGTGCGTTATTCTCTTTTTATTCTTCATCTCCTCTTTGCCTAATGCCCCGGTGTTCAGGGCAAAGCCAGGGTTTTGATGAACAGAACATCGGGAGTCAGCCATACGGCCAGAGCAACATTGGTGGAAACCAGGGTACAACCCGGTCGTCCGGAGTCACCGACTCCAACCAGTTTGGCAGCGGTGGCCGCGAGCAACTTGGCTCAGGCACCGTACGCGACAACATTGCATCCACAGGGTCTGACCGTTATGGCTCAGGTACAGGGATGGGAGGGACCGGCTCTGGGATAGGTTCTACTGGTGACTCCTATGGGAGTGATCCCAGAAACCAAGGTATTGGTTACGGTTCAGACCAGTCTTCTGGTATGGGGCAGCAGGGCGTGGGACAGCAAGGCATAGGTCAGCAGGGCATGGGACATCAAGGCATTGGGCAGCAAGGCCAGCAAGGCGTCAAACCCTCCATGGGTGACAAGATGCGCGGTTAGTGTCAAGCATCATTAGTCTGATAATATCCTTACCATCTCTGCAGGCGGCGTTGAAAAGGGCATTGGGAAAATGACAGGCCAGCCTGATCTCATTGAGAAAGGACAAGAACGCGCCGTTCGTATCTTCAAAATTCTGGATATTTATTCTTCTGCTCATTATAATTTTATCATAGACCGGTCAATTTGACAGCCGCCGCAATCTCTAAGTTCTGGGATTGCAATCCTTGTAATTTAGCAGTTATGTTTCCCATTTATGGCATTTCAGAATTATGTACATAATACTCATTTTCTGCGAATTCAATTTGTTGTTCATGCCATAAGGATGTAAAGCTACTCAACATCACTAGCACTGCTTACACCATTCATAGTGTCTTTAGAGTCAGATAGTATCACTTCGAATTTACTCATGAACGAGCTATAAACGACAGGGCGTGTAATTTCAAGGGGTCCATCCTTCTTCTGATTCTGCTGTTCGTCTGAAGTCAAACCTACTTAGACTTCTTTCGAGTGTATCGGCTATGTTATCGATGGAGGATGCTCGACTTCCAAAAACATCCTGCAAGCCAAAATCGAACTGATGACTTGCTGTAATCTTAGGCCAATGAGTGGCAACACCCAAAAGAAATAGCTTGTCCCATACTCTGACAAGAGGTTTTTGGTATGTCGGCTGCTCCGATTCTTCTGTTTAGATATATATATTGACACCATAATCAAAGTGGCGTACGCTCAAAGTCAGGTTCAGAATAAAGTTCAAGAGGGTGAAACAAAAGAGATAGACATAATATTGTATACCTGTCCATGAAGATTTGTGTCAGAATTGCACATAGAGTCAAGAAGCTAGCAAACTCTGAGCATGGACAAAGCGTACAAATCGCGATCGACCAGTACCGCCTGAATGAGGATTCAAATCACTTTGGAACGTGACGAGATGTAATTGGTGTTTCTTACGCAGGTGTTTGTATGCTTTGAGAAGCATCAAGAATAAAGTTACGACTGATGGGTAGTGATTCATTGCTTCGGCAGCATCGACAAGCGCCTAGATTCAAAGGTATGTGGAAAGCTATGCCAATAGGCTGAGTTTACATGAATGCGAACATCAGTTAGAGTCTTACGCTGAAGTTCTTTGGCCCAGATGCTGATGACGACTGTGCCGACAGCCACAGTAATTGTAAGAAGTGTGATGAGGAAAAGACCAATTTTTCGGCTGCGATCCCAGAGAGCCCATGTGCGTATCATGAACAAACCTACCCGGGTTGCGAGTAACATTGTGGTGGCTAGTAAAGAGAAGATACCTCACTTTCTGCAGTGATCATGGAGATACCGATGGTCCCTACAGCAAACCTGTTTGAGTCATCAACTCTGGCAATGGACAGTAATTAGATGCACCGATGACAATTTTTTCTGATTGCAGACACGCATAAACAGACGATGGCTGATACTCGACTATGCATGCCGTATAATGCTTAGCTGAACAACATCAAAGAGCATATGATGAACTTACAATAGTATTCCACAGCAAGGGTAAACATTGGAATGTAGCGGGTAATAAGGTAAAGAAACTTCGGGATAGACCAAGCAGCAGCCCATATAAATCGAACTTCAAGAGCTGCGGAGAGAACATAGTCGTAAGCCTAAGTCGAGATAGTTAAGATCTGGAACTAAATGAAACGAAAAAGGCAGACTAATATTGAGGCAGAGATAGCTAGGATATTTTTTTCGATGGAAAAAAATCAAGGACATAGATATTTGACGTCAGTAGCCTTGACGCCTTGGACATCGAGTCAGCATACCGTTGAAGTACTGACAACAGATCAGGGTGTGCATACACACACTTGTACAATTCTTGACTCACTTCATGAAATCGTGATACTTGAAGTAACTCGACGGATTGGTTGCGAGGTCCATCTCACTGAAAATCTTGTCTTCAGATACTTCTAAAAAGTTGGAGCAGAGTGGCAAAACATTTAGTCGAATTTATAAGTTTGTGGACGGAGGGCACGGTTGATGTCTCCAATATATCGTGCAAGATCTATCAAACATGCTATTCTGGATCAACGATGGAGTGATAATCTGTGGATTGTTATATTAGTATCAGATATCATCCACAACCCAACCATCCCTGGAAACGTGTTCTCATCTATCCTAAGTATTACTCACGGTCTGTGGCGTGTCGCGTATGGGCTGAGGTGGACATAGGTCTTGATGACAGTTGTTCTGAGTTGTTCTGGGGTCATCCAATCACCACTAGCGAACAAACGTATTGGCACTAGGTGATGGTAAAAGTTCAAGCTGGGAACGAGCATCACTGGCAGTAAGTCATCCTACAAGGAAACAATCAGTCGGCTGATATTGAAAGTGGGCATGAGGAAACAAGCACCAAATAATCTAAAAGTGATAGTGTGAAATGGTAATCGAGTCACCTGTGCTTCGAGAATTTCTTGATGGATGATGACAGTGAATTCTCCAACTTCTTCAGGTCATGATGACAACGAATGAGATAAGTACTGCGTCATGAGAATCATAAAGAGCCAGATTAGGTCGACTTCACAAGGAAATGGAATTTTCAATCTCATGATTCACAAGGGCAGTGTACGTTAGAAAAGAGAGAAGCCTAGAAATACGAGATATTTAATTTATGTCTTTAACATTGTTACACATGTATAAAACGTACAATTTGTTGTCAAGCGTCTGTCTCAACAATACTTCATGATCACAACTTACTTCCCGACGCCTCTTCCGACGAGGCCTCCATGTCAGATGTTTTCTTCCCTTCAACGGCTGCAGATGATTCATTTGCTGAACCGTGCTTTAGACCCTCCGCCAGCTCCAGCTGTTTCCCAATAGCATCCGTAATCTTGTCAATTTCCTTCTCTAACACCTCTTCCTCCTTCTCCTCCTTCTCCTCGCCTGTGCTGTCAGGAGTAGTCATCGCTGTCTCCTCCCACGCTTTCTTCAGTTCCTCCGCCCATCCTAGCGCCGTACATAGCTCCCGTACAATGGCATCACACTCGCCCAGGAGAACGATGTCCCCTGGACGTCGGCCGATGTCGCCCACACGCTCGAGGTTGATCAAGACACGGTGACAGCTTCTGTCCGCCATGCCTGCGAGGGATGCAAAAGGGTGTACGGTGAGAGATGTGCCAATGATAAGAAGGAGGTCGGCCTGGCCGATTGCGGGGATTTCTTTGATGAAGCGGTCAGGGAGCTGTTATCATTAATTAGTACTCGAGCGCAGCATGGAAGCCGGCAAGCGCGTGACATACCGCTTCCCCGAAAAACACAATGTCAGGCTTCACCAAGCCTCCACACTCCTCCTTCTTACACCTCGGGATGCCTACCTCCTGCCCTGGCGCCCGTTCACCTAGGACAATATCCCGCATTTCATCATCATCGAAGGGGGTGCGACAATCGATGCAGCGTTGTGTCGCAAAGCTTCCGTGCGCTTCAACAATTTTTTCGGCGGAGATACCGGCGCGCCTTTCAAGCGTGTCGATGTTCTGCGTGAAGCACATATGGAGGAGGTTGTGTATCGAGAGGAGTTTGACGAATGAGTGAGTGGGTGTGGGACGGAATGAGCCTGGATATAGTTCGGCAGCAAGAGTGTAGACTGGTTGGAAGAATAAGAAAACTCAAACGATAATTTGGAAGGGACATACAGGGAACGGGGTTTCTGCGAAAAAAGTTGATCTCAAACACGGCTTCTGGGTGAGGGAGGTTCAATCTTGCGAGGTTGGACTAGAAGATCTCGATGAGCTGTTACTCTCCTTGTCTCATGAAAGAACTAACATATAACCCTGAAAGATTGTAGTATCCAAGTCATAGTATCATCACATCTAAGCGGTCAAATCACATACCTGTCTTCGGAGACCTGAAGTCAGGAATACCAGCAGATGTGCTAACGCCTGTGGATCGCGAACGTTTGAGCTAGAAGCATACCTCTATGCCGATGATACTCACCGGCCCCCAGCTATGTTCATCAGAAAGCAAGGTTTGAGTCAGATTGGGACAGCCAGAAACTTGCACTGAAGACGGCGCTTGACAAACCATCAGGACGACATTCTTGCACTTGTCCGACTTAATATATTCAGCGAGTTTCTCAATGTCTCTTGAGTGCTGAGATTGTGTATTTCGAGCGGCTTTCAAAGTCTGTTTTTTTCCCATAGTAATGGCGATATAAACGAGAGATGATGAATAAGTCCAGTAGATCAAGGAAACAAAGGTCTCGAGCCTAGATATCAGATTCTTGACGTGACGACGCTTATTGACATGATGGCGAAGTTGTCGTCATATTTCTCGCTAACAACGTACAACACATGTACTACCAAACAAGTCTACTCTCTCTTTTCATGCACTCCAACGGCTAACCTGTGCCCTGCTCGAGAGCCTGATAGTGCACAATGGTAACACCGTGGAGAATATTTCGCCTTTTAAATCCCACCAGGACCACCTACTCAGGGACTCTTTCAATTGGCGTCTGATCACGATAGGTCTCAAGCCGTAGCTTCTGTGTTCCCATCCCGACAATCGGAGAAGCACTGAAGAAGTTACTGCATGCAAGGTTGTTAAAGGTATTTCAAAGCCAGACATTAAGTTCTCAAACTCGTCTTTCGGAGCACTTATGCTCCAATTAGTGATTTCTTCCCGTCATCTCTTCAATACAGTCCAATATCACTAGCCTCAATCACCTGTCTTCACAAAGTCTATGGATCTTTCAGTTCAATGATGCGGAAGAAATGGGTGACAGGTGTCGCAGATATGGAGAGAAAGAAAGAAAAAAGGACATACAACAACCAGTCAAGACTTACGAAGCGTTAGCTTTCGCAACCGAGACTACAGAGTTCTACCATCCGAACTCCATATACGACCATAACTTCCATCTCATGCTCGAACATCTCGGTGCTTCTCTGGACGTCTGTCTCACAGGATACGACTGACTTATCCAATACCTGTGCAAGAGACGTATTTGGTAGATGTTAAACGCTCTAGACTTCTTCCATAGGCCCAGGGTGTACATGGAGGTCTTAAGTTCTCAACTTATATCCCTCCAGACGGACAAGTATCGAATCTCCTACCTTCAATTTTAGAACTAAAGAATGCTCAAAGTCTGCGAATAATACGAAATTCAACGTTTAAGCTCCAGGGAAACCACTGAAAATATCGAAACACCCTTGAATTGGGTTGTGGGATGTGACTGGCGACACACGAACAAGGAAGAAAGCAATTATTTCAACAAGGTTTTCATAAAAACAAGAGAGCTTTCTAACCTTTATACAGTATACTCGTTGATATTTATTTTGAAATCCGCCCATGGTTCGTTTTGACAATACAGATTTTTCACTTTTCTAATTCACTCATCGGTATACTTAGTGTGAACCTTATTTCTCTCTGCCGGCCATCTTCCTGCCGCCGAGGCGCACTACGCCTCAGACAGCTGGCAAAAACTCGGTTGCTCTTATTGGACTAGCCCCCGACAGTTCCTGACCAATCTGGTACACATGCACTTGGACTGCTTCCAATGAGTATGGCTCCGCCATGGGAATTCCCAAGTGAAACACACTTCGGATGTGCTTCGAACTCTTCTGAAGAACAAATGAAGGAGAGTATTATTGAGGGAGACGGGTTTTCCTGCTTTTACGAGGAGAGCGCCAATTTTGACACGGGAAGGACACACGGGCAACTGTGGTTGAGTTACTGAAAAATTCTTTAGTTTTGTAGCAGTCTGAGCCCGAGGTCCTTGTCAAGTCACTAGCAGGCTGACTGTGGAAGAGAAGAACGACCGACAGGACGAGCAACGGAGGCGAGCAAGGTAAAATTCTTATCTGGGCTGAGTCATCACGTCTCGCCGCCCTCAAACCCCACTCCAGCTTCGATCAGGACTTGTACGGTAACAAGTCACAAACCTTGTAGTCCACATGTTGACCTCCTGTCTAGAAGCTTATCTGTGCTGGTCTCAATGATTGCTGCCTCAGCTGAGCAAACTTCTTGGAGGTTCCTTTTGAAACGCGCAAATGGGGAATCGTGATCACGTACTCTTAGACTTTTATGCGGCTTGAACCTGACTGAATATCGAATCTGCTTTCTGCCGGAGCATGTATGTCTCATTGTTTTGTGAAAATGGTGTGTATGTAACTGTTACTTAGGTCCGTGTCGGATATGATGCTTCGATGTGAATCCGTGAGTTTGGATTATCGTTCCCTTTTAATTCGGACCCGAATTATCCCGTCAAAATTCGGTCAGAATTCACTTTTCACTCGGATTAGCCCGAGGGTATGTTAGATATCGTCACCTTTTGGGAGATATTCTTTCGACTCTGCGGGCTCAATCATTGCAAGTGGTTAGGCACGTCCGAGTGAACGATGTTCAGCTTAAATATCAGCCGTCTGCCTGGAATATACTGTGACGATTAGTGACGTCCGACTGAAGAAGTCTCGAGCTTTGGAGATCGACCGTATGCCTCCTTGTTTGCTTGTTTGCTGAGCTTGATACTGTTTATAATCCAGGTCGGTGCTGTCAATTATATAATCTACCCGTAAATGGGGTCTTAAGTCGACTTTTCCATCCTTTTCTCATGTCTATCTGATTCTATCTCCACCTTCTATCCAATGCCACCAGTCCTTGTATTTCCATTGGTCCTCAGTATTGCTTCCGTGCTGTTCTGGTCGAAGAAAGCCCGCCAGAAACACCCTCGACTACCTCCTGGGCCTCCTGGTGATCCCTTCATAGGTCATTTGTTGAAGATCCCCGCCGAAAATCAAGACATGGCCTTGCATGAATTGGGAAAGACATACGGTATGTCTTTTGAAGTGGCACATTGAAGTCCCCGGCCATCATCTCACTTCGTATTCAGGGGATGTTATGTACCTCGAAATGTTTGGAAGGCCAATAATTGTATTGAATAGTGCCAAGACCGCTGTAGACCTTCTGGAAAAGAAGAGTGCGAATTATAGCGACAGGCCTGACTTCCCAATATTCAAACTGTGCATTTGACTGCTTTCATGAGATCTCGGCCGCATGGACTAATGTCATTACAGCATGGGCTGGACGGAGACATTGACCTATACAAGTTACGGAAAATGTTTTCAAAAGCACCGTAGGATGTTTCAAGAATACCTCAGATCAGCAAATATGGAAGTTTATAAACCAATTCAAATGCAGGAAACTCGTATTCTTCTCCAGAATCTGTTTTCGGATGACTCTCGCAGGGAGGAATGGTTGCGGCGGTGAGATTTTTCTTGTCAACCAAAGAAAATGGATAACGATGGTATTTTTTTCAATCGCCAGGTTTTCTACTTCTATTATCATGCAGGTGGCATATGGCCACCAAATCATTTCCAACGATGATCCATTTCTTCAGATTACCGAGGATATTGGTCACGCCCTGAGCAATGCTGGTCCCCCAGGAGGCACACCAGTTGATTTCTTTCCATTTCGTAAAAGATGGTTTAACTGGAGAAATGTATACAACAGCTCACATGATGATGTCTCCAGTTAAATACTTCCCATCGTGGTTCCCTGGCGCTTATTACGCCGGATTCGCATGCAGCCAAAGAGATGCCATCAGGAAGTTGCATGATTACCCTTTCAACAACGTTCAAGCACAGTTGGTACGTCCCCAGGGCCAGGTTTGATCTCTGGTATGTGATAGGAAAATTAGGCAGCGGGAACGGCCAAAACTTCGTTTGTATCTCAGATGTTGGAATTTCTTGGCCATGGCGACCCCGAAAATTCAAGTGACGTCATGGATATCAAGGGTGCAGCAGGTCAGATGTACTGTGCTGGAGCAGAGACGGTTAGTAGAATTTTTTGACGAATATGGGATCAGTGTTGCCAATATTCGCAATCAGACATGGAGCACATTAACCGTTTTCTTCTTGGCAATGGTACTTCATCCGGAATGCCAGAAACGAGCCCAGGAAGAGATCGACTCTGTCATTGAGACGGGGCATCTACCCGAATTTTCAGACCGCGAGTCCCTGCCTTATGTGGAATGTATACTACAAGAAACTCTGAGGTTGGTATCTGATATATTCCCCTGCAGAGTCAGTCCAATCCATTTTTCGTCATAGATGGAACCCGGTAGTGCCGCTGGGTGTGTACCTAATTATGGTCCAGAGTATTATCACATTATCTTCCTAGGTGTTCCACACCGTTCTTTGGAAGATGGCATCTATCGCGGGATGTTCATACCCAAGGGTTCTATAGTGATAGCAAATACCAGGTCACAGCATTTATACACCCGTCGAGGCATCAAGGACTCACCAATTTTCAGAGGCATGTCACTTGATCAGGAAGTCTATACAGATCCACAAGCGTTCAATCCGTCTGGTTACCTTCCTCTACCTGAAGGAAACAATGAGCCATATCCAAATGGGCCATTCGGTTTTGGACGGAGGTAATGAAGGCTTTTTGTCAACCCTTTTTATTGGAAGTCTAGAAATTTTAAGGATCTGTCCTGGGCGTCATCTCGCTGATGCGAGTCTATGGATTGCCATGGCATCTGTTCTGGCTACTTTCAACGTATCGAAACCTGTCGGGACTGATGGCAAGGAAACGATGCCTCAAGTCAAGTTCAGTACCGGGATTACAAGGTAGATCTCATTCACTTGCAGTGTAGTCTGATGATATTGAACGATTAATTAGTCAACCTTCCCCATTCGATTGTCGTATACGGCCCCGGAATGACCGTGCAAGGGATTTGATTATGAACGCATGTGACGCTTATTGAAGGGATTGAAGCGCACTCTCCAACCGCATGCCAGATTTATACTTGTTGTAGTCTTCATTCGCCCATAATATATGCATATGACTCGGCTTATTAGCCATCACCATCGCTCATTAAGGCATGAGCACTTCGGTATGTCCGTCAAAAATGATGACCTTTTCAAATCTAGTTGTCCGTCATTCTACTAAAGATGCGGGGACCCAAAGTTATAAGCATTGAACAATATCTAAGGTCCCCAGGCCTTCCACCTTTCTTTCGTTGTAATATATTGACCTCTACAGCTCTCTCTGTGAAATCAATATGCCATCTTTTCCTGCTGTCCTCGCAGTTTATGGGCTCTCCATAACGTACTTCCTTGAAAAACCGTTAAACACCGTCAAGATATTTTCCCTGACACCAAACCTGCAGATGACTTATAGTGGGAGTAGGTCGTGAGCTTTACCTTAGCAGGTTGGACATTCTCACAGCTTTAAGCGTTCACGCTAGACCAGGCATACATTAGCGTATGACCGTAGAACCAGAAGAGGTTCAGGCTGTGTCTCCTTCTGGCGAGCTTGGGCATGCCCCATCAAGTCGAAATCACAGTTACGAATTTTTGTCATAGTACAGACAAATTATGTGCTTTGCGAATGTTCTGAGGATGAGACTAGGAGCAGAACAACAGTTTTAGACAAGGGTGATATAGACAATAACTAATGCAATGATTTGGTAGAAGCATCAATAGCTCTCCAACGATAACTCGGCCGTAACACAGCTCTTCGACCAAATATGCGACCGTGACCTTCTTCCAGAAAATGTGAGGGAATATAAGTGTTGCGAAATGGTATGTACTCAGTTGACAGTGTTTCGAGTTCATTTTGGAGGATCGATAAATCGGGAAGTGTCACGTGTCGACAAAAACTCGTATTCCCCGCAACTTGAGGTCTTCTCAAAAAAATGGTAAGTTCCTCTCGCTGCTTGGCAGAAAAGTTATCTCATTGTTTGAGTTAAGCGGCCTATTCTACTACAAGGTATTTCTCAAGAAACTGAGCAAGAATTTTGACTTACCGATGATAGGTCATGAGCGGTCCTTGACCCAGATCAAGTTTAACGCAGAAGGAGACCTGCTCTTTTCCTGCTCAAAAGACCATGTTATCAACGTATGGTATTCACACAATGGAGAGCGGCTGGGTACATATGAAGGAAACAACGGAACGGTGTGGACGGTAGATGTTGATTGTGAGTATTATGTTTTGTGTTAATACTCGCGGCCTGAACCAAGCCCCAAGCGGAGTCAAGATTCATGATATCAGGTTCAGCCGACAATACTTTGCGATTGTGGGCGGTCCAGACGGGCAAATGCCTCTACACCTGGGAGTTCCCAACTGCGGTGAAGAGGGTAGCGTTTAGAGAGGACGATAGTCAGGTGGTATGCATTACTGAACAGCGTATGGGCTACCAGTGCACGATACGTGTTTTCAATATCAACCGAGAAGGTGACGGGACAAATCGTACGTGCTAGACTTGGTCTCTTCACGTTTTCAATTTGGATGACCCATTTCGTAGAGTCGAAAGAGCCGATATACATGTTCAACCCGATCGGCTCAAAAGCGACTGTGTGCGCGTTCACGCCTATGAACAACATGATTATCACTGGTCACGAATCTGGAAAGGTTGCGTTGTTCAATGTCAAGACTGGTGAAGAGGTTGAAAATAACGAGCGGGCGCATAATGACACCGTCACTGATCTTCAATTGAGCAAGGACGGCACGTACTGCATTACCAGCAGCAAGGATAAGTCTGCTCGGATACACGATACAAAGACACTTATGGTCATGAAGACATACACGACCGAAACACCTTTGAACAGCGCTTCCATTACGCCTGGACGGCCCTACGTGAGTTATCCGGAATTATTTGAAGAGAAATCGAGGCAAATTCTGATTTGTTCTTCTTCTAGGTTCTTTTGGGCGGTGGACAAGAGGCTATGAACGTGACGACCACGTCCTTGCGCCAAGGCAAGTTTGAAACCCGCTTTTGGCACAAAATCTTTGAAGAAGAGGTGGGCCGCGTGAAAGGTCACTTCGGGCCGATCAATACGTCAGTATATCCCTCTTAGCCCTTTGCACTCCCGCTAACCATAACGATTAGTATTGCTGTCCACCCCGCAGGTACCTGCTATGCCTCAGGTGGAGAAGATGGGTTTGTTCGCGTACACCACTATGAGGAGTCATACTTCAAGGCCAAACCGTATGGAGATTTAGACATAGCTGATTGATGATTTATTTATTTCTTCTTCCTTTGCGACATTAACGCACTGTAAAATCTTTGTTCGCTGACGCCGAGATCGTCTGGTCTTAATTGTCTTACTAAACAAACGACAAAGCTGTGCTCGCTAAAGTAATGTTGCTCCTCATGTGAGGCAGCCACGTTTCCTTCAGTCTTCTTGCGCACTTGCGAAGTCAGCTGGGCTCAGTATTCTGTAGTGGTATCATTTCATCTTCTCTGCGGTCGAGTTCGTCAAATATGGGGATCACTGTAGCGAGAGGTGTTCAATTAGAATTCTTTACGTAAACGAGTCATACTCAGATATCTCCTTCCGAGTGAAAATGGACGCTATCAAGAAATTCGGTCAATACATGTCTAATCACATCTCTTAACTTCTACGACGATCTTCCCGGCAGAGAATTCTCAAGCCTTCACAAGCTTTACAGAACGTTCTTTCGGACTTTGTATGGCCTCCACGACACTATTCTGCCTTCTTCTCATATCACCATCATTCGGCTATAATCGTGGCAGCAGCGGCCAGAACTTTCTCCGGCGCGCAAGCTCTTCATCTTCGCGAAAGGTCCCTGAGCAAGGCTTCTACAACCCGCTTGCTAATGGAGGGAGCTTCTTAACGGTACGGTTCACGCCACATAATGATGCCCTTGAACGCGCTGACTTTTGGGTCCAGAAAATACCTCTAACGTTTCCGATGGGGCAAGGCGAACCAATTAACACTATTATATCAGGCAACTCAGAAGAGGCTGTCCTTGTGGACTCTGAGACGGACGGTGGCCTGAGAAACTATTTTGAGTGCGTCCTTGTCAAGACCGTGCGACTTGCGACCATGTGTTGATTGGTTATAATCTAGGTCTCTTGGATTCTCTGCTGAATGCCTGGGGCAGAAAGAGTCTACTCATCAGGCGGCGAATCTCGGCGACGGGCACGAATATCGTGCGTATTCTCCATGCTATAAGATAGAGCCATTCCGCTGATTTGGCTGCCTTAGTCAACGAAACAGCAGTCATTCGGTGGAACTATGGCGACCCGTCGTTGGGCACCTGTAAAGAGACAATAGAAGGGGGCAACCACTTTCGTTATTGGGTACAGAACGGACCGGACGCAAATAGGCATGTTACGTTACTTATTCTTCTCACTCCATCTCATCATTCGCAGTGGAGCCATCTTTATGGCTGTCTCATATGAACTTCCACTTGCCAGTCAGTGGCAATGTCTTCTCCTTGAAAGGCTTTTTTCAATAATCATTTAGAGCAACACGACATAATACCTGATGGGTACAATCTTGCCCGGTGTGTTATACTCTTTCTCCTTTAGATGTGTGTCCTAAAATCGTGCTTTGCAGCGACTGGCTCATAGGAAACATAACTCAATCTCAGATACCCACACTCACATTGAACAATGCATCCACTTATAACGGCTCAACTTCTGCCAATGGATATACATATCATACTGACATCCTTTATGTCCCAGGACTACTTTCAAACACCAGCGACGGCATCAATCACAATCTCACTGTCGCTGTGAATGGAGCCAATGCCGTGGATGGTCTCGTAGCGATACTGACAGTGAAAATCGCCGAGAAACCCCAAAATGCAACATCGTGAGCTGCTTTCTAACCGACTACCAGATGATCTGACAGCTCGTTTCTTCCTCCCGTTAGAGACGCAATCGATTCTCCATCAATACGCATATGGTCTATGCTCTCTTTGACCGGTCTTTTCCTGGCAATATCAATGCTGGCTCTTTGATATTCTGGGACATTCTTTGCATATGGGCTTCTTTTACTACGTTCCATCTTCATAATTATATACTTTCAACGCGACTTACCTTGCTACCGTAAGCATAGTATGTTTGAATACCCAACTGGGCTGCGCCTCTGGATGCTCATTCATACCGGACCTATAGCTATCCTATCCCCTACATATCCATAGATCGCGCAGCATTTCAATAATATTTCTGACCACCCTCGGAGTCATCAGATGATCTTTTGAGGTCACACCACGTTGTAGAGTCACTGATTGTCACCACTCCTTTCTTCACCCTTTGTCTTTTGTGCGGCTTTGTCGACAAAATCCCAATGAGAACAATGGCTCGTTACTCTTTTTGTACATCTCAATCTGCCCCTTTGTCAGATAATTAAAAGGCTACTGGCTGGCCTCAACGCATGGCAACTCTTCCATTTCCTTACCAAGTTACACCCATACCTACAGATACCCACGTCATGAAGAGACCTGGCAGATTCATCATCGTTGACGATTCGACTATACATGACTCCAACGACGATTGCGACGACATTCCTCGTCTTCGGAAGCGCCAAAGGATACCGTCGCCAACGGTGCCTGGCACGTTCAAGCGGAAAGCAATGTCTGAATCTCGGCCTTCTCTAAAACCAGATTATGATGGGACTGTGATACTGATTCATGATCCCAAGTATTTCTTTGAGGACGACCCGGGAGCAGATTGTTTCATAAGGGTGGAGAAGATCTTGTTCAAGGTACGACATTTGTATGGTATAGCAAAAGAAACAGAGGATGAAGAATGATGGTAATAGGTTCACAGTAATGTGCTGTGCATGTCCAAGCTGATAGAAAGAAGGATAACCGGACGTGCTGAACGGACGACTCGTCAGGATCCTCTTGAACTCTTCGGAATATCCGTGACAGAGTTCCGTGCATTAATGTGGGCCCGGTATGCAACGTGAGTTGTTGCACCATCGACGAAGTCAAAGTCATTCTCACAACGTTGTCCATAGTGAAGACGATGCGGAAGGCCAACCGAGAAACCTTGAAGACCTTGAGCGCCTCCTCTCCCTCACCACAGTCACAAAGAATTTTGAATATGACTGTCTACATGACTGGGCACTTAATTCCATATACCACGCCTTTTCATCCGACTCCTCCCTCGTTGATTCTTGTTCCTCTGTAATTCTAACGCGTGTAATCGAAGTCGCGTCCCGATACAAAGCCAAAGACCTGCTTGATTCTGCCGTG
The DNA here is from genome assembly GCA_018857265.1 of Termitomyces sp. T32_za158. Taxonomy (NCBI): domain Eukaryota; kingdom Fungi; phylum Basidiomycota; class Agaricomycetes; order Agaricales; family Lyophyllaceae; genus Termitomyces; species Termitomyces sp. T32_za158. The sequence continues at coordinate 59,731 of JABAJZ010000001.1, read as the reverse complement.
TCAAAATGGTGCGACCGTATCCGCCGTAAAGATAGCCCCGCCGTTCCTGCGATCCTCGCTGCCGACGAACATAAGCTTGAGAAACTAGCGGGAGTGGCATACTATGTGCACCTTCTTGAAACCATTGAACAGGCTCCGCCGCCGTCAATGGATATTCCCCTACAGATCCGGGTCGACCCAAAGCTCAACTCGAAACATATCGTCAAATTACTCTCAGGCCATCTGTCCCTTGTCAATTTTAGCGAACGGTATAGGCGACGCGCGCCGAAGCTGGATTGCACAGAGTCTTGTTCTGTTGATGCACATAAGGCGTGTATGCTTGTCTGGAATGAACGGTGGCAAGCTGCTGCGGGTTCGCGTAGGGTGCTTGCGCTTTGTTCTGCAGATGTGTTGGGTCTTGTGGCAGAGATGAGTGAGAAGTTGAGTGGGGACGGAGAACTTACTGAAGGTGTCACAGAGACTTGCAGGCTAGCGGCTTTGGAGAATTTGAAGCAGAGTTTGACTGATATACAGAAGACATTGCCTCAGTATTTTATTGGTTGTTTGGTGCCGCCTTGACTTTATATACATGTTTTTTTCTCACTTTTCATTGTGTCTGAATGTGATATTCCCATACTGCCAGGAGAATCAATGATTGCTGTCGCTTAATTGAGAATCCTCGGGCAATTCGTTCTTGCGTATGATCCCAATATATCTTCCATGCATATGCTATGCTCATTCGATTCCATGCCTGTTATCCCAAAACCCGGCCCTAATAGCCTGGCGGGCCGCAACGCTTTGTTTAAAGGGTTGGTAGATTGCGTGTGCCACGCTTCCGTCTTCGTTTACCGTGTCCGGCCGTCGTAGCTTTTCTATCAGTGACCGCGATGTATTTCGTGCGCCTTCATCTGGTACAAGCAGTGACTTTATCTTTGTTCGTTTTTGCCTCAAATGCAGCACCGAATCCGGACTCGCTTCGTATATTAGGACCACAAGGGGTCAATCTTTGGAAATTGGAGAGAGAGCAGGCAGCTAAGGTCTCGAAAGAGTCTTTTAGTTTTGTCCTCCAGGGGACTGAAGATGCCCAGGGTGTTCGAGCCGACAGTGATTTCGAAGCCCAATGGTTTGAACAACCTTTGGATCACTTTTCAAAGGGATCGAATCACACGTTCTTGCAGAGGTACTGGGTAAATAACAGGCATTACGTTGCCGGATCAGGAGGCCCAGTGATAGTCCTGGACGGTGGAGAGACCAGCGGAGAGGTACGTTGGTCGGCGCAAGATTTCAGCGCAGAAATGTCGCTCACCGGAAGCAGGATCGACTCACTTACTTGGACACCGGGATCGTCGAAATTCTTACGAGGGCGACCGGTGGCCTTGGGGTTGTTTTGGAACACAGATACTATGGTGACTAGGCATTGTGTAGAATCGTCGTGCTCCAAACGGTATTGACCTTCAATAGGACAATCCATCCCAGTTGACAACTTCACTACCGACTCCCTTCGGTGAGTTCACGCCATGATTGTCTGGTTCCAGATCGCTTACGGAGGGACAGGTGGCTCGACAATGAACAGGCTGCGGCTGATAGCGCGAATTTTATGTCCTCGGTCAAGTTTGAAGGCATCAACGAAGACCTAACGGCGTCCAACACACCCTGGATCTACTATGGCGTATGTATATGACTACTAGTAGTTGACAAATTGATGCATAGTTTCATTCATGTATACTTCCCTTCACAGGGATCATATGCTGGTGCCCGGGCTGCTCACATGAAGATTCTCTACCCGGAATTGACATATGGATCCATTGCTTCAAGCGGTCAGTTTATGGTCGCGCGTTTATTCTATGTACTACGTTTGTAGCTGATCGATCTCTTATAAGCTGTCACTCACGCTGCTCTCTCGAACTGGGAATATATGGAAGTGATTCGACGAGCCGCAGATTCCGAATGCTCTGGGGACCTTGAGCAATCCATCATCATGATTGACAGTGCTCTTGATACGCCTCAATCCAGAGGGCCTTTAAAGGAATTGTTCGGTCTCAAGGATTTGCAACATGACGATGATTTTGTATCACTGCTCTCAGTAAGCTGATTTTACTCATTATTTGCTAGTAGATGCTGATGATATGGCCAGAGCCCTTTAGGTTCATGGCAATCGAGAGTTTGGGGCCCGTTCAACAGTACTGCCTTTGACGATTTTTGTAGTGCATTAACAAAACCATCTGCCAACTTCAGTTCTGCTGCAGCTCTGCCTTTTGGATCCCCGTCGAGAATGATTTCCATCACTGATGACTTGAAGCTTGACTTCGTCATCGACAACTACGCGACGTACATCAAGGATGTTTGTCCATTTAATCTGGTTTTAAACGCAATGATTTTGACCAAGAGCTATATTAGCACTTTGTGTCAAGATGTTCGGGGAACAGGACAGTCGAAGAGGTAAGTGCCCTTGATCCATACTTGACTTGAAGTTGCGACCAAGTCACTTTCTCAGTGTTTTGGAACGTACGACGATTCTCAATACCAAGTCACAACCCTCGACCAAGACTGGCGCTTGTGGCAATTCCAAGTTTGCACTCAGTGGGGTTATTTCACCGTCAGTCAACCCTTCGTCGACAGCTAGCTAGCGAAGAAAATATACCCATTTTCAGACTGCCCCTCCGGATCAAGAACAGCCACGTATCATCTCTCGCCGGTTAACTCTAGAGTATCTTTCTAAGATCTGCAAGCAGGTGCGGTTGGGAATGTGATTTTGAAGACAATCTGCTTACTGTTTCTCTAGGCCTACCCTCCAGGAAAGTTTTTCACTGTACCCCCTCTGCCAAACATCACCGCAGTGAACTCTCTGGGAGACTTTGATATTGCTGCTGACCGTCTTGCGTTTATTGATGGGGAAGGTTGGTTGATTCGTCCTTCGCAAGTAAATACACGCCCATGGATTGTTCTAGTTGATCCTTGGAGACCAGATACCCCTCATAGTCAATTCTATGCCAAGGACAGGCCAGATACCATTCTTCGTCCGTTCAAGCGGATACCCGGTCCGTCCTCTGACCATTTCCGCTGGGCTTTGTTTAACGGTTCGCTTCGTAGGCGCTGTGCACCACTGGGACGAATGGGGCCTCCTTAATATCAGTGACGAGCCTCCCGAGATCCAGAAAATACACGAGGAGGAAATTGGCTTCGTGACGGCCTGGCTCAAGGATTTCAAGGCGCCTGGTGAACATTGACTTGTTACGATGTGAATTCGATACGACGTATGTTTTTATATTCACAAAACGAACGTTGAGTTTGCTGGTATATTGCCATTCTGAAAGATTATCCCATTAACTCAAGGTTAGCGACATGGTTGCATCCCATGAATATAACCAGTGTTTAATGCGAACGAGATGGTGTGAGGCAACTGGAAGTGGTCGAACCTGATGGCGCCATCGTATGCAAAGTCAGGATTCAGATATCTTTCCGCCAACTACGAACTTGAAGAGTTAAAGACGGGGGATGCCCTGTAACTGTTGAAATTGGACTGATGATGACAGGGGTAGATGCTTTAATAATTGTTCTGCTCATGAAAGCACTCGCCCTTCCTTTCTCCTGGAATTTGCTGATCCGGGGCCAACAGACCACTGCAGGGCGCTCGTTGGAGCCTAGTTGTTTCTTCGCAATCAGAGTGACAGAAGGATGTTGTGCCCAAGGATATCTTCTCGTCCTGCCATGATCCTGAGGTGGACACCTATGCCTCGACCAGCTGCAACCAAACATAGTATGAACATACCAGGAAACAGGAATGGCGCATGCAGCTAGGACAATGATGGGCCGCTGCCAAAGTGGCATCCCCTTTTGTGTGTACATGTCGCAATATAAACCCACAAGGGCATCAACCACCGACTCGAAGCTTGGCTACGTAGAATGCTTTCCTGAGACAGGAAGACTTTAAGCATCGAGGGTGCAGTAGTCCGTATCCATCTCACAATAAACCTTAAGCAAGCTTATCCGCCGTTCTTCTTCAATTCCTCTGCAATGGTCAGACCTCCGTCCGGGACCAGGTCCTTTATGAGGTTCTTCTCTATGCCTTGATAACGTTGTTTGCTAAGTGTCTCGGGGAACAAAGTAAAAAATCGCACCTGTGTCGCAATTATTCGGTGCAAAATGTGGAACTTTGCGAACATTCAACTGCTCCTAATGACTTCTAGAACTTTCATGCCTCATCAACTTCTAATCCTATGCGATACACTGAAGGACCTCTTGATAAGAGACAACGCCGTTCTGATGGGATGTGCTTGCTAGACCTCTTACATTTTTCCGTTAAGCTTCGCACACTCATATAGACACAAAACCTGTAAGATTACTAAGTAACGTCTGGGATCTTTTTGTGACTTTACTCTCCAAACTGTCATGCAAATTTATACTATTCTCATACGGCTCTTGATGACTTCGGACGGGGCAACAGGATTCCTGTTGGAAATCTGTAGAGTACCCCTCAAGCTGGTGTCTCGTACATGATAAATGGTAGTGTGGCGCAGACCATCCTAAAATCCTGCTGTTGTGCATTATTGGTTACCGTACTGCGACAACAAGGGGAGTGTCGTATGAATACTACCCAAATGTCACAAGCAGCTTCGACAAGTAAAGGGCATAGATAATATGCAAGAAATGCAAGTCATTCCACGAGGTTTCTTACCGCCAAGAACGAGTCGCGGACATTGTTTAATGGTGACCAGGTTTCTCAGTTCGAAGATAGAGTCAAGGGGCTTCCGAATCACTGTATACAATGTGATGATCAGTCACGACAGTTGCATAGCTGCAGGATATTTACAGTTCTCTACCTTGGTCTAACAGGCAGACCTAGTTAAACTTGGTAGAAGCTCGTGATCAGGAACCTTGAACGTCCGAGGACAGAATCCGCCATCATTGACTGAGTGCTCAAGCAGACAACGGGCTCGAGGACGTGGATGCTGGATATCACTAGGGAAGATGGCTCTTGGGGGTTCCAGAATTTTCGAAACGCGCAAGACGATACTCGGAGACCCGTGTCCAGGGAGAGTCTGACTCTCAAAATTGACGATGATTCGTCCTGCAAACATTTAAACTATCTATCTCTTACTCCTGAGGATGTCAGTACGTACCAGTGTATGCAGACCTTGAAGTTTTGGTATCAAAGAAGGGGTTTTGGAAGTCAAAGTACCGAATCACATTCGGGGTGACTATCCTTAGGTAGCACGTATCTTTGTCCAGTTCCAAAACAAAAGGTTGCTCCAAATAGTACAGGTCCGCTCGGGTCCGCTCGGAGGCTGTATATTCACTGTAAAAAGCGTGCAGCATCTGCTTGAAGACATCGCGTTCAATGAGTTTGCTCTGGACAATGAATCTCTGTATACCCCAGCGTTTTTCGTCACGAGCTATGCGGAGTAACTTGACGGACCATGGCAGTCCAGACAATCCGATTAGGTCGGTGCCATAGGGGAAGTACTCTGGATTATTCCCTCTCATTATACGAAATCGTATCTCGCTGGTCGTAATTGGAAGCCTCGGGTCGTGGTGCCAATAGAGATATCCCCTGGTGCGAGCAGGAAACGGCTGTCTGACGTGGTCTATGACTCCGTAGTGGAAACGGATGTTTACAGTACGTTCCCCCACCTTCCAGCGAATGATAGGTGTAGTTACGTTTGAAAAGTTGATGAAGTCGTAGACTTGTAGACGCTCTGGAATAAGGTTGATGACCCTTCTCACCGCAATGGTGTGGTGAGCTGTTTTAAGCTTAGACGGGCTCGTGTAAGAGTTGTTTCGAGAGAACTGGACCAGAATGCGGCGAAAAGAGCCTTTCGGCCAAAGATGACAAGCCAGGTTCAGCATTGAATATCTGCAGTGAAGGCTAAATATCGTGTTGATCCACTTTTATCTTGAAATGGTATGGTCAGCATCAAGTATGAGTGAAGAAATTAAAACGCTAGCTGACTTCTCTGACCATGACATGGTCACGAGATGGTGACAAACGCGTTGAAATTTAACTCCGGTCTCTTTTTCAAGTGCCGGTCATTCCAACACATAATTGTAAATACATATGTGTACATTTTAATCTAGGATGGTCACAGTCTTGAATTTTATTACAGATGAAGTGAGCAGCACAATTTAACTATACACACTACGCGAGAATAAAAGCAACAAGCACATAAGCGCCAGTGGCTGCGGCCGCTAACCTGATGGCCAAAACAAGACGATAATTTGCCGTGTCTGTATTATAGTGTGTGCCAGTGGACTGAAGCATGACAAACATTGAATACGCAGGTGTATGTCCTCCGTGACAGAATGCCTGATACAAATCAGTTGGTGAGCCTATGAGAATGATGAGTTACGTGTGAACGACACCATACTGAGTACTGACCACCGATGATGGAACTTAATGCAAGCCCAAAGATATAAAGCACAACGAATGCGACAGTTTGAAGAAGGAACAGAGGCAGGAGGAATATCCATGGGCCAAGAAATAGGAGCAAGGAGACGAACAATGCCACGTATGGGTACCGCCGCACTGAGGTCATGGTCAGCGTATGTCCTGACAAGTAACAACCAAAGCGAGAGTCTTACACTGTTCATTGGCCGCATGGGCGACAGAGTGAGTCCAATTCAAGAAGTCGTCGTAATTCTCGTCAAAGAAATGGTCTAAACCCACGATTGTCCTTCAAGTTAGCACTATGACCGTTGGCAACCCCTGGAGTTGTATCGGCACCTATCTGAGCAAACAGTCTCGAAAACCACTCTGATATCTTATCAATCAAGGTCTCATCTTTAACATGGGGTCCATGAAATGTAAGGGATGGTGGAAGATACATCAAAGGAACTTGGACAATGATGCCGCTGAGGAATCCTTTTCTGTCTACCGCCGATGATGATCTTATCTAATTCCGAGGAACTCCTCGGACACCCTTGACAATGATCATCTGGGTGGACCCACGCAAGACCCACGGGACAATACACAAGTTCACAAATGTCTGCTTGACTGAGCTAAAAGGATGGTACATATCTACTAAATCGCGGAGGAAAATATTCTATCACATGAAAGCGATGAAGACATATACAGCAACTGCCCCAGCGACCAGTCTGATCGGCAAAGCAACCCAAATCGTAGAGAGCGAAATGACTTGATAGGAAGCACCGATGGATTGAAGGAGAGCGAACAAAGACCCTGCAGGCGTGAGTGCCCCATAATAAGCTCCTTGGAATATAGCCGCCGCAGAGCCTGTGTATATAAAAATGAAATGATGTGATGGGCGATGGATACGAGCGCCACTGACCAGGACTGATGCCGCCCACTCCAAATCCAATAACATTCAAGACAGCGTAGAAGGCGAGCTGGAGAAGGACAACGGGCAGAAGGATCCATGGCCCAATAAATATGAATAGCGATATGAAGAACGCCAGATAAGGGTGCATTGCCACTGAAGACCAATTATTATTTACTTCAGCCAGATGCAAAAACGACGAAAAGCTTTACGTATGTGGTTGCATGCCTCCGCAGCACGTGTGACATTCTCGATTACAACAGATCCTTGCAGGAGCAAGCAGATATCAGTATTAGCGTCGTATGGCAAGTCATTTGAGGGTTGTGATCGTACCTATTTCGGAGCACAATCCAATAAACCAAGGTAGATTGGCTTGAATGGCTTGAGCTGGAGCGAATTTTCTGTATTAGCGCCTCGTGTCATGTCGTTTGAAGATTTGAAGGATACATACCTATTTCGGAGAACAATTCAATAAACCAAGGTAAAATGGCCTGAGTTGCTTGAACTGGAGCGAATTTCTCAGATTCTACATAGTGAGTGAGGTTCAGATACATGTTGGGGTAGCGGACAACATGCGGTTTTCACTTAAACACTATAAGGTTAATCGGAGGCATCCGAGAAGGTTGTCATGTATGTCGATATAGACGCCCATGACTCTGACCAAAATGGTATTGACAAGGCGTCAAGACCTTACTCGACAATTTTAGATTCGACTTGATTATTTCCTCGAATTCGATCGATAGCAGTGATAAGGTGATGTGTGGGAATGGATAGCGCTTGTGTTATATATGCATGTAAGTTGGTGCTAATAACCAAACAAAGTGTATACGAAACTAGTGCAGCTCTCTTGAACACAACGTAGTCCCCCGTTGACGGAGCCAAGCATTGACCAATGCCAGCGAAAAGACATAGCGATTTCTAAAGGGCCCAATCAAACTCAAAGACATCAGTCCTAAGATTGGCAACCTCTCTGGTGGTGAGTGGAAAATACTTACCTATCAACGTTAAAAATCTACATGATGCCTGCCATGCCTTGCGGTGGTTGTGTTCTAGCCGACATTCATGATACGGAAATATCACCCAGCAAGTGGAATGTAAATGCCAATATGCTGTTGATCTCACAGCCTTAGCTGAGGAGGGAAAACCCCATTGGCAGAGATCACGAAATACGACGTGCTATTCGGACCATATTCTTTACCCATGCTTCTCATTAGGGCAAGAAGGCGCAGCAATGACGGGCGAGAGCACAGACCCAGTTATGCAAAATCGTTAATCCCAAATTTAAAAAGGCACCTCTTTGATAAACTCATTAATGGCAGCAATGCATTTGATGAGTTAAAATGAGCTATGTACTTTCGGTCCGGCTGAAGCGATTGCGCACCTTATGGTTCAATCAGGCTCCACACAGCGTTTGTGAATTCAATGGTCTTAAGAGGTACCTTATTGACATTAAGTTGATATGCCAGCGCAAGTCTGATTCTATGCTGTGGGCTTCAAGAGGGGCGAGATGCCAAAGACCATGACGTCATGTTTGCCACCCCTCAAGGTTGGTGACGTACCGCATGTCTCATTATTTTTCAACGATGGGGCGAGGGCCAGCTCTTCTCTGTCCATGTCAAGCTTCACAGGTGCGTTGGTCCTGTTCTTTACATAAAGACATCCACATATGCTAGCCCAGCCTACTCGACTGATTATCCGTGAACAACCTTACGGCTCGAGGCCAAACGATTAGTATGCCCAGCCCAGTGCTTGACGACATTCCTGCCCTTGGAGTTATGCCCGCTTCTACCACTCGCGAGCCTTTTGGATTTCCTGATGCTGAAAAAGGCAAGTCAGCGTCCGTCGCCTGGAAAAGGACACGTGAGCCTCCGTTCATTCATTCACGGCGGTTCATCTTGAGCTTCTGGTCCCAAACGTTTCAAAACACGTGTTCTGCTCCTTTACTCTGAAAACTATATCTAACAATTTCCAAGAACCTAGCCATGACCCCACTAATACTACTTCCAGTGGTATAAGTACGAGGCTTCTACTGAGCCTACATTCCGGTCTGATCATCTGTCCTAGTCTTTTATGATAATACTCGTGCCTCATCAAACGTTGGAGACGATTGCCCCAGCGGTACTGATATACCTCGTGCATCTATGTTTGGCTTTGCTGGGGAAGGGCAGCCCGATACCTCACGTTTCGCTCGAGATGCGGTTTCGCCCAGTCGCGGACTCTCTCACTCAGAGCCCCCGCCACATTTTAGTCCTCTAACTACACGCTACATGCATCCCTCACCCCTCTATAATCCAGTATTCCATGATTCGCAAAATCCAGGGTATTCTGCAAGGTTTCCACCCTCCTATCTTCCTTTCGTTAGCCCTCCGTCGCCTTGTAATCAGCAGCGTTCCGAAGACTTCAGACACACTATTCATCAACGAGACGTACAACATCTCTCGCCATACCCTTACCTCCATCCATATCGCCCTCCTGGTGCTTCAGATACTAATACTATAAACCACGATGGTCACGCCAGCTATCAGACAGGTGTACAGACTGCGCAGACTCTGAACTTTCCCGGAAATTCTTCTGAGGTCATACCTACCGCTCATCGTCCCTTCGGTAACGTAGGGTCATACGCACCTCGAAGTCCACCACCCTCCCACCAGCAGTCACCTTCACATATGACTAGCGGATATGCTTCAGCCAGTCCTCTCCAGTCAGTGAATTATTCACATCAAAACTCTGCCCCGGCCTATGGTTACCCACCTCCGCCGGGATACTCGCCATCGTCTCCAGTGTATTCGTCATATTCCACCTCCCCGTACAATCATCCACTGCCTCTCGAGGCAAACAGGCAAAGAACGTGGTGGTACAATCCCCATCATGCAGGTGCGCCACTCCTGCAATCGTTTGATGGGACTGTGGAATATCAAAGAAATTATTCTGCCCCATATTCGATGCCTCCTCAGATCAACCCTATTCACCCGTCGACTCCTTTGCCACCTATGAGCCCCCCACCATCCCCGCCATTACCAGGTCCATCCTCTCCCGAGCGACGCTTAGGAGTTGGTCTTGCTTCTGGATCTGGGAGTCGAGCTGGCAAGAAGTCATTGGTTCGTCGTTCCTATCATCCAAACCCTCCCTCGTATCGTTCGGATTGGGTTATGTGGGCTGGAAATATACCGACGAATGCAGTACATAACGAATTGTGGCGTTTCTTCACGAGCTTTCCGGAGAGTACTTCGGACGCTTCCGCGAAGAGTGGTGTGCTGTCCATTTTCCTCATTTCACGGTCGAATTGCGCGTTCATCAATTATGAGGAAGAATCTTATCTGAAAGTGGCCATTGATCATTTCAATGGGTGCTCCCTTCGTCCAGGAGACCCACGGTGTCCAAAACTTGTGTGTAGGATGCGAAACACGGATGACGATCTCAAAGCTGGAGTTGGTGGGCAGAGGGGCGTAGGCATGCATACTCTTTGGGTTAAAGAACGGAAAGACAAATCCATTTTGCGTACAGAGGCGTCCTCGGATTCTCATGATGCGCCCTCGATGTTGCCAGACAAATCTCCCCGCTCCATTTCTAGTGACGGCGCTTCCGGAACCCGGCATAGACCGCAATCGATGACGAGCTCAAGTTCCTATACATCAACCAACTCGAGCTTTTTGGCGCGTTTTTTCTCGCAGCGCTACTTCATCCTCAAGTCATTGACTCAAGTAATGATCATTTTCCTGTTTCAGTCGATGAGACACTGTCTGACGACCCTTGTTCAGGCTGATTTGGATTTCAGCAAGGAAAATGGTCTATGGGCGACCCAGAGGCATAACGAGGAGATTCTTGACCAGGCTTTTCGCACCAGTCAAAACGTTTATCTGATTTTCAGTGCAAACAAGAGTGGCGAATTTTACGGATATGCTAGGTAGCAAACGGTTTTATTCGACTGCCGCACAATCTTAATATGCTACAGGATGGCTGGACCGATCCGGCGTGGTGGACACAAGGTTACGTGGGCCTTACGAAACTCTGAGACTTCCTCATCTCGGCCTTCATCATTTTCAGCTGGGAGTGTGCGAGGAGACGGCAGCGCCCATGCTTCGACTCAGGACGGTAACCTCTATTTTACGGCTGTCTCAAACCGTCTGGTGGACAATGCGACCTTCTCAATGACTGAGGGGACCCCGAAGGGAGGGTCAGATACTTCGAGCGTCCGTTACTTTGAAAACGTACACTCAGCTCCTGCAGAACTTGAAATTGTGCACAAAAAAACCACCCCGCGGGCCTCGTCTGGAAGGAATAGTCTTGACTATCCTTTGCTTACTCCTTTGATGTGCGATGAACCCACCCCGGATGATTTCGAATTGGATTCTATGGCTCCGGTGCGCGCTATGCGGTCAAAGCGAAGAGAGAGCCCGCTGGAAATTGTAGTCGAGGAGGCAGAAAGGCACGGCGATGATGCTACGTCTGCCAAGGATGTCGAAAAACGTGAAAAACGTGACGATTGGGGCCAGCCGTTTAAAGTGGAATGGCTTTCGACGGAGAAAATATCTTTCCAGAAGACCAGGCATTTACGCAATCCATGGAATCATATGAGAGAGGTGAAGGTGTCAAGGGATGGGACGGAATTAGAGTCGACTGTTGGACGGAAGCTGATATCGGATTGGGCGGTGTTGGCAGCGATGTAGCCATGTATCTACATAGGCGACTGCCAAACCAGTCGAGTGTACTTCTAGTTGATTTGTATCCTTTTACAATGGGGTATGGTATTTTCGTTCAATTCAGGGAGATGAATCAGGGTGAATACATATTGGAATCGATTGAATGCACGGTTTGTTGATTCCTTCCTAATACTTGAACCTGGGAGTGTACGCCGTCAGGGTCTTTCACGAATCGAGTTGTTGAGCTAATATGCAGAGCTAGGAATTGCATTCTTTCACAGGGGGTTCCGGCTTTCCAAAGAAAACACATGGGGTCAACTCTTTCATTTGAGGGTGGACAACATCCATAATCAGGCACAGCTCCAGATTGGGTAAATCCGAGATCCGACACTGTCCCGTGATGTCATCTACGCCCTTTCCTTGGTTTCTCTCCTGCGATGTATGTACATACCCCAATTTTCTAGGATGCAAATGCGGGCCGAGACCAACATATGGTACGAATCAATTGATAAGCTTTTGTGCCAAATATCTCGTCTTGTCGCATGCCAGCTGCTTTGCAACACTAACCATCATTTTCCTGAGCAACATCACCCACAAAGACATTGTCGTCAGTCAGCTATGTATGTCCCTTTTTGATCGATTTCATTGTGACCTCTACGAGCCCCTTGAATTGCCACAACAGGCACTTGTGTGATGATCATGAAGTTGTTGTGATTGATCGTCAATGATAACGGGAAACTGTAGCCAAAAATTAAGCTTCTGAAAATCATTTTATTTTGTATCTCATTCGTTAAGATAGATGTAGCTAAAACCGTGCTCAATGTCGCCATGGAGAGGATTGGAAATTGAATTTTGGAAATTCGCAAAGACAGGTCGGATGTGCAACAGAGCTTTCCAAATCGGAACCTGAAATCTAGTCTCTATTGTCCTTGAGTTTTACCCATAGACGTACTAACGACCGTCCTTGGTCTCAGTATTAGTACAAAATTGTTATTTCAGACCATCGCTCTTTTACAAAGCAGGGGAGGTGTCCAAACTCTTCTCAACAATATCAGACAATATCAAGGGCTATCTTATCGACCCTATGTGTCGGAGTTTGAATACAGCCCCAAGCCTTTTTGGAACGAGTGGGTCGCTTCTCATTGAATGGAAGAGATTCTCTGCGAAAGGTCATAATTTTGTTATGATGTTGTGTAGGTCTGTTCAATTGAGTGATTGTGACGCGTGAATTTCGATCTTATGTCGTCCAACCTCCAGTTCTCCTGGAGTCAGGTTCAATCCATCACTCACGTGACTTTACCTCCCCCGGATGACAAGCGTGACAAAATCATGAAGGACATTGACCAAGGCCGGAGGGGCCGGTAGCTATATGTAGTCTGATTACAAGTGCTGCACATCCTCTCTAATGCCAGGTTTGGCCGTGCTTCCAAATGAAGTCCTAGAGCATATCCTGCTTCACCTGGACCCTATTGACGTGGCGCAAATTTCCCAATGTTGCCAACTTTTCCGGCTCCTGCTGTACAACTCTAAAGACCAGTTTATCTGGCGAGAGCTCTATCTCACGCTGCCGCTGGACGACCCCAGAACTTGTGTATCCTTGCAAGGTGCAAGGAAACACGATATTGATTGGAAGACCCTCCTCCAGCGTTTCATCAGAGCCAGGGCAGTGTTGCATAACCCCAGCTTATCACGTCCTGGGGAGAGATTGATGATCCTGCATACGCTGGTAGATCTGGTGACATGGGTGCCGCCTTTGGTAGGCATGGATGATTTCGACAATATATCTCTAAATCTCGCTTGGGTCGTCGCCATGCTCCGAGGGACGTTTTTCTTCGAGGAAATAGAACTCAGCACATCTGCGACTGAGGAAGAAAGGCAGCTATGTGCACGCCTGCATACTTATTATGGACTCACGGCCAAAGATCTGACTCGCCAGGGGAGAGTGCAATCGCGTGCGTTCGTGTACGACATGCGGAATTATTGCCCAGACAATTTGTATGGTCCGTTCAATGCGGCGGGAGGTGTAAACTGGGTGCATGTACAGGCTCTTCATCACCTCGTGTCGATGCATATCGTCGATCTCCACGGGGAGGACGAAAGCTTCCAATTTGCTATCTTCCCAATGAGTATACAGACGACTCAAGTCGTCCTCCCGGTGGGGATCAATTTTAATGACGAGGAGGACTGGGCGGGCGTTTCAGGTCCATGGAAAGTTTCGTTCTGCTTCTGTGACCATCGGGAGCTTCTGAGTACGTACAATGCTCCTTGTTATTCTTCAGGCGTGTTAACTGGCAGAGCAGAATATAATGAGACAAAGGTAGTGGCTATTGAAATTGATATCGCATTCAGCTCAACTTCGCTTCTTCCAGCGAGATGCAAATGGGAATCTTGATACGTCGATTTTCGAGGAAGCTGATTTTGGGGAGGTTTACCGGACATCGAATGTTACATTGAAGAAGGTTTCCTCCACTCCTGATCCAGATAATCCAACAAGGCCTATCATACATTTCATGGGAGAAATGTCAGATACCACAACCATGACGGGTGCTGTAAAAATGACTACCGATGGTCAAGTACGATGGAAATTCGTACGGCATTCCTAATTTGAGTCGTCATCGTTCTCATTGTAATGCATGTAGATTTCTGGTGAAAATGGTCAAGCAGTCTGGCAGTCAGTCTTCTATAGCTCCTTGGAAGCTGTCGGTGTTTAACTTTATTCCAGCTCTGTCGGAGTCCAGGTAGGAGGGATGCGTTCTATGTTTGGCGTACTCGGGACTTGGACCACGGTATTCCATGATTTGGACGACCCAGTGGGTGAGTATGCATAAGTAAAACGTCTGGACATCGACCTTATAAATCTGCTTCCAGGACCGTTCTGGTTGAGGAGGGACTCGGCCGCTCCAGACCTTCCGATGCGCCACGTCTCCTTGAACGTTACTCATGATAACTAAGTTATCTACTGTAAGACATTGTAGATTACTTAGATTGCAGGATTCTAATTTATAGTATGCGTGAGAAACTTTCTTTGTATTGGCGGAACCTGGCCGCCTTCAGACGCCGAGGCGCATCTAACCTGAACCACCACCATCTCTGGTCTACACCTCATGTCTGACCAGTCTCCGTCGTCCAAGCCCAAGCCAGGATCGCTGCGCGACAGGATAGCTGCATTTGAGAACTCTTCGAGTGTGGCAGCACCCGCTCCAGCACCAGTGCCTCGTCCCAAACCCGGTGGGAGCTCCTGGAAGCCCAAATCACAATTTCCACCAACGTTTCCATCGACATCCGATGTGTCATCTGACAAGAAACCGAGTAGCATGTCCGCCTCTGATGCAAAGGAGAGTATCCAGACGGGCGGGACCCTGAAAGAGCGGATGGCTGCGCTTCAGAATCGCAGCGGGTTCGGCGCACCGCCGCCGGTGGAGAAACCTAAGTGGAAGCCACCTCCTGCCGTCGCGCCAGTGGACAAGGACGATGATGATAATGATAAAGAATCATCGCATGATATCGACCCAGCGAAACTTGTCCCGCCTGTGAGGAAGTCGTCCTTCGATGAGATGTCTGCAGATGAAAGAACTGAGGAAAACCCCACGGGATCTGATCAGGCTGAAGACGAGAAGGCAATCGCAGTTGACCCCGAGGCGGAAGAGAAACAGCGCCGCGCTGCCATCGCTGCACGAATGGCGCGCCTTGGAGGTGCAAGGGTAGGAAGGGCACCAATGTTTGGCCGACCTCCATCTGCGAAGAAGTCTGAGGTAGACGAGCCAAGCCGATTCGAGACACGAGCAGAGAGAACCGATGAGGATGGGTCTCAGAAGGCTGAAGCGATTCCGTCGCCATCTACCGATCGTATGTTGCCTTCGCAGCTTGATTACCCTTGATTTTTTACGTTTTGTACAGAGTCTTCGAATGTGACCACTTCTGCATCGGACGAACAACCTATCGTGATGTCAGATACAGTTGGTGAGTATGATGCATGTAATTTACACATCCGTTGATCTTAAATGTGCAGGACGACCCTCTGTACCCGTACGCAAAGACTCTGGATCATCCCCTTCATTATCTTTTGAAGCAGAATCTCAAACAACTTCCAGCCCACCTCTTTCTATGCCAGTTCCCTCTGTTCCTCGACGCGCAGCTCCCCCCAGGAGGAAAGCACCCAAGACTCCTGAGGCGGTACCACTTGCTGTAGATGACCGAGTCGTTAGTGAGAGCGCGGCGGAGGAGCATGCAGGAGACGTCATGGAAGTTGTTGGTGAATTTGACCAAGTGACAAGTGAACATAAGCACCCTACTTCTGTTGTCGCTCAAGGAGCTGAAGAGCTGCCTCACGTCATCGCGAAGGATTCTACCACAAAAGTTGAGGAGCCCGAAGAATCTATCAAGGCCCGAACAGAAGAGTCATTCTCTGAAGGTGAAGAGCCTTCTCCGGTCGACTTCGCTCATTTGCCGAAGCGTTCTACTACACTTGCTGATGAGCAGAACATTGCGGAAGTTGTCATCGGCAACGACGACCAAGAAGCCGCTAAGAGAGATGTGTTGCCAGGAAATGATAGCAGGAAGAAAGAATTGGCTTACATTGAGGAGCCTGATGAGAAGCAGGAGCACGTTGAAAAGGAACATGTCGAAGCTCAGCCCGTAGTCGGGACGAAGGAGAGAGAGCCCGTCGCACAAGCTGTAGACGAGGCTGAGGAAGATAACGAAGCTGCCCGCCGCAAGAGTGTCACTGAGAAGCTTGCGAAAATACACGGTGGAGTCAGTCCATTCGCACCTCTTCCTCAGCGTCAAGCCTCCGGCTCTTCAGAAGACATTCAAACTTCTCCCTCTGTCCAGAAACGTTTTAGCACTTCTCGAAGCAACGCAGATTTGCCACCGCTGCCTCTCTCACCCCAACGAAAGCAATCTTTACACGCTGCTGTCGCTGAGACATTGCCTGCAGCCCAAGCGATCAGGGTTCAATCCCCGGAAAGCGTACTCGAAAATTCCCCGGCGTTCGCGCCGACCGCGAAAGAATACACAGTTGAGCCAGTTGTCCTGGAGAAGCGAAGTCTTATTTCAGAGGATGGTAAATAATCTTTCGTTATCCTCTTTCTCTTTTCCACATTTACAAAGAATGTACCATTGATTACATCTCTCTTTTTTACCATTCATAGACATGCGGGAATTCACTCAGGATGCGAAGGTAACTGGAGGTCTCACGCATACTGCCAATGATGGCACCGATGCACGTGAAGTGCCTAAAACAGATCATGAACTGGTAACATACCCAACTCCCAATGTGGAGGAAAGGGATCCTGACAAAACAATAAGCGTTGTTGAATTTGAGACGCCTCTCCCTCCGCCGCCACCGCCACGGGTTCCTCACCCATTGACGCGTCCAATTAGCGTTCTGCCTGTCGACTCAGCAGCACCCGTCGACCCGGTTCCGCGTCAAGAAGGCGCTACTCCGGCCGTCGTACATATCACCGCTCCTCGCTGGTCATTACCCCCTCCCCCTCGGCTAGTCCCCGAGCCTCCAGAACCAGAACCGGAAGAAGATCTGAGTGACACTGGACTTCCGAGCAAATTTTCACCCTTAGCACCGTCTCCTCCATCTCATCAACCTCCAGAGGATGAGGAACCCCTGCGTCGTCTACCTCCTCGCTACTCTGTCCCATCTGCAGAGACCACGGATGATGAGACGCCGCCGCTTCCCGTTCCCAACCGGCGGTCTATGCAATCCGACGATTTCAACCCTCCGACAGGCAAAAGGCTCTCGGCACCCCCGTCGGGGTCGATTCCTCTCCCTCCGACGTCATCCGCACCCGTGTCAGATGCTGAGGATTCCGATTTTGGTGAGGTGCTGCCTACACTTCCGCGTCGGATGCTAGCAACGCCATCAACGCCGCCTGCACCACGGGATGAGATTCCATTGATTGTTCCTCCTCCTGTGTCAGATGAACAAGTACGAAGGGTCGATCCCACGCCATTGCGCCAGAGCTCGTATCCCGAAGTTTCTGAGCCAATCGTTCATGTGCCTCCACCGTTTGTGGGTTCTGGAGAGACGCCTTCGGCCCTTCTGTCACCTCCTATTCCTCTGCATCCCACCCATGGAACTGACCAGGAAGTTCTCGACGAAGAGGAAGGCGGTCAGTCCACTCGTGTTTGTCCAACTCGTCTTTTGGCTGATTCACCGGTAGATCCTATTGACCCTTCGTTCCATAGTCCAAGCAGGAGAGCGTCATTTGTCAGTGCTCAGCCTCTTTCTAGCCCTCCTGCCACGGAATCGCTCGTCACACCTGAAGATGATCAAGCTATTCGTCCCAAGACAATCGCTGAACGAATGGCGAAGCTTGGTGGAATTAAGTTTGGTGCAGCACCTCTTTTACCTCATGTAGCCCACTCCCCTCCTGTCCCAAAGGAAGAAGAAGCAGAACAGCCAGACCCTTTTGAGCAACCATTTAGAGCGAGCGATCTTACAGAGGAAGAGGAGGAGCAAGCGAGAAAGGAGCGGATTGCGGCAAAGCTTGCTATGATGGGTGGGATGCGCATTGGCATGATGCCGTTAGGGGCTGGAAATGTCCAGCCACAGACGTTTGAGGCGGAGGAACGACCTCCAGCGTTACCTTCTCGTGTACCTCCCGCTCGACCAACGTCACCACCTCAGAGTCAGGATATTGACGAACAGGAAAGCGGACTTTCAGCATCCCAAATTAGCTATGCATCTGCAACGTCTGATGAGGGAGTCAAAGTTGAAGTTGAGGACAGCGAGATTGAGGAGATCAGTCAGGCTGACGCCCAAGAAACAGAAGAGGAACCGGAGGAAGTTCCTCCTCCTGTTCCTGCACGAGGTCCGCGAAGGCGTGGGACTGCGAACTCAGAAAGCGAAAACTCGAGTATAAGTCGTTTGCCTCCGCCTCGTCCACCTGTTCCCATGTCGTTCCCCACTCGGAGTGCGAGTGTCCAGAGCACCTCTTCAATGGCTAGACAGTCCTCTGTCGACTCCACTCAGGGCGTACAGAAAGCCTCAATGTACAAGCCTCAATCTGAGTACGTCATGGTAGAAGAACCCACTAGCTTCGTAGCCGAAGAAGAGGAAGAGATCCCCCCGCCGCCCCCAGCCCGGCCTTCCCACCGACCTCCTCCTCGAACAGCGCCTCCACCACCCCCTGAACCTTCGGCCCCACTTTCTGACAGCATATCCTCGCAGTGGGAGATGCCCTCCATCCCCAGTGGACCCATTGAATTCAGCATACCAGCCAATATCTCTTTGTCATGGCCTGAAGGCTCTTCTGCATCGTCATCTCTGTCTCCAAACCCTCCATCATCCAGACCTGCTGTAGATGTGGATGTACATCTCTCGTCTGACGATCTCATGACCGTATGGGGTCGTGTCGGTGTACAGATCTGCGAGGTCGCTACGAGATTGTATGAGAAGTCGAAGAAATCACTTATCGGAGACGGGACGTATGACGGTTTCATCCACGCTGTGCTGAGCGAGGTCCCGAATGCGGCTATGCCGACCTCGACTGCGTCGTATGGTCACCTCATATACGCGCAGACAGGGAACACAGTACAGAGGAGAGCAAGTGAGATTTTGCCGGGTGATATCATGGTATTGTATGATGCGAAGTTGAAGGGCCATAAAGGGTTGCAGTCGTACCACCAAAATGTGGGCATTGGGGAGCCGCTTGTCGGAGTGGTTAGCGAATTTGAACCCAAGAAGTCGAAGGTGCGGTTGTTCCAGGCGAATCAGCACGTTGGCCAGCAGGTTGGTTTTCTGATCAGTGTATACGGAGTATTTACACTAATAATGCCCTTCTAGACTGTAGAGGCTGTTAGTTATCGTCTTGAAGATCTTAAAAATGGGACCGTTCAGGTATTGTGGTTTGATAGCTCGACTTACATTAAGCCATTGACTTTCGCAACACAGGTCTTCCGTGTTCTTGAAAATTAGAATATCTGTTCGAGGAACAAGTCTATAGTTACACTGGCGGACATCGGAATTTTTCTTTACTCTCGATTTGTTGTCTGGGAAAATATCTACACTTCTTTTTGGACGGGACTCTATCACAAACGAACTATCATGCCTATATGTCACATATGTTTAAAAACCATTATTCATTTCAGTATTATACATTCCAAATCATGAGCTCCTGCAGGCAGTCAAGCGCGAGATTGAAGACAAAATTAAGATTCAACAGGCAGGAAGTTCTGACTTGTACTAAGGAGGTCAATGCATGCTCGAGAAAGAAAGATGCGAAATTGAAGAGACAACTCACTCTCGTTCGGTATTCGAAAGTGTGAAAGTGAGGTGAATAACATTTATCTGACGAGAGGACGTACACCGGTGCCTGTGTCTTTCATTCCTTCCCGATTCCCAAAGGTTCTAAGTTGTTTACCATAGTCTGCTTCTGCTATTGGATGAAAGGCTGAGCAGGTATACGAGCAAAGTAAGGGTAAGTACTCACTGATATCATCTTCAGACTTGGCCTTCTTAGCCGGATGTCCTTCCAAGTCTGGCTTCGACACATCTTCATTTCCCATAGCGGGTTCCGGATGCCGTCGTTTACCCCTGTTTCTCTGTGCATTAATGGCATTCAACGACTGTATACCTGTTTTGAAAGCTGCAGTACTCACAAAACGATTGTCAAAATTCTTTTTCCTGTGAATGTGGAGGGGTAAGTTGTAATTCCAGTAATAAGGATGGAATATGGAATATGAACGTTTCTAAGGCTTCTGCTTCCTTTCGTTTCTGTTCTTCCTCCTTTTCCCGAACAATCAGTCACAGTAACTTTAGGAAAGGGATAGAAAATATCCCATACCCTTTTAGACCGCTGGATCCGTTCCAAAAACGAACCGTCATTAGTGAACACATTGACAGGTTTTGGTGTGTTTCTCGATGAACCTGGCTTTGAGCCCGGAGGCGGAGTAGGTCTCGCAGAAACAGGAGATGCGCTTCCAGAATAAGGGCTCGATATGTATCCAGCTACAGGATAAGGACCTAATGCGTCCGACATCGTGCAGGGTAGAATGGTGGTGGCGATAGAAAAAGAGGAGTTTGGTGTTGTTGTGAGGCAACAGGGGTTACAATCACGGAAGAACTCAAGGACCTTCGAATCCATGGACTTATTACATACCTTTGAGACAGATGACGAACTCTTCTTTTTTATTACTTTTCTTGAACCATGAGGGTTGCCGTCGTTGGCTCAGGCGTCTCGGGACTAGCTGCCACTTGGTTGCTCAATGAGCACAGCGACCACACTGTCGAACTCTATGAAGCAGACCCTCGTCCAGGCGGGCATGCCAATACCGTTCAATTTAATCCAGGAGAGGGTAGAGAAAGTGTTGATGTTGACACTGGATTCATTGTTTTCAACTCAACAACATATCCGAACTTCTTGCGTTTTCTGCGACTACACAAGGGTATAAGCGACCTTGTCCTTCCGACAGAGATGACGTTCAGCGTGTCACGAGATGGTGGCGCGTTTGAATGGGCTGGAAAGAACCTGTTTACTGTTTTTTGTCAGCCAAAAAATCTGCTCGATCCTGCAATGTGGAGATTGCTCTGGGATGTTGCAAAATTCAACGCGATGGCTGGGAGAATTCTGCTTCAAAAAGATCAAGAAAACTTGTCTATAGGCGAATATCTGAACCGAGAAGCCTATTCAGCATCCTTCAGGGATAACTATCTCATTGCGGGTATTTTGACTCAGCCTGTCATACGATCAAACTAATATGCCTCAAGCCCATGACGGCCGCTATCTGGAGTACCCCTCCCGGTAGATGTATCATGGATTTTCCGGCAAAGACTTTGGTATGTTTCTGCCATTAGTAGTATCTATTGTGACGACCAATCGCTTGCTAGATACAATTTTTACACAATCATCATCTTCTACAAATCACTGGGAAGCCTTCTTGGCTTACACTCAAGGGTGGAAGGTACATATTCAACATGAAGCTCAATTTATGACAAGTATCAAACTATCTATCGCCGAATAGTAAAGCCTACGTCAACCAGGTCCTCTCAAAGCTTGATAGATCGCGTCTACATATTTCCAGCCCTGTCGAGTCCCTTACGCGCCTCAAAAACTCCAAGATCTTACTCAAAACAACTACTGGCATATCCGAAACTTATGATCATGTTATCTTAGCGTGTCACTCTGATGATGCGATACGAATCCTTCGCAAAGGAGAAGGAATTGAGGATGGGCAGGGAATCACTCTTGAAGAGGAGAAAATTTTGGGCGCATTCCAGTGGAATAGGAATGATGTTGTCTTACATTCCGATGTCAGAGTGAGTTTCTCGTTTTCAGAGAGCCAAATTGCATGAAACTATACAAGGAGCGTCTAGTTGATGCCGAGGTGTCGGATGGCGTGGTCTTGTTGGAACTATATCACCCAATCGGGGACGGATAGTCTTGGTAGAACCAAAACCAATTCAGAAGAAGTAGCTTTGTATGTCTATTTACCCCTTCGTATTTAACATTGTGTGGCTAACAGCTTCTATCGTAGGACATGTATGCAGCCTTCCATTTCCTCCTTTGTGCTTGTGTGACGTTCGGCTTCAACAGATGGAATGAACGACCTCCAACACATTCCAGAGTCAAAATACGGTCCTGTCCTCGTAACCCTCAATGCTCCCTTTGAGCCACACAAACATCTCATTGCAGGGCGATGGAAATATGATCACCCGGTCATAGACCACAACGTTTGCTTCTGCTTCATCCGTTCCCCTATCCAGAGAACTGATGATCAACCCAGGCTGTCAAAGCCCAGCAACAAATACCTTTGATTCAAGGCGCCGCCGGCATCTCATTTGCAGGGGCGTATCTACGCTATGGCTTCCACGAGGACGGATTCACATCCGGGCTTGTCGTTGCCACTTCCCTCTCCTCTAGCGCCGCTTCCGTGCGCCCACCGTTCGAGATTGAGTATGCAGCGAAGGACGTGAACCGCTCGCTCGGTATCGAGGCCATTGCAGGAGTCTTTGAGTTCGTGGAGAAGACAGGTGTAATATCGTTTATTGGATTTGTAGGAAGTTTGTTCCTGAGTTTGTTGAGGTTGCTGTTGGTGTGAACTGGGTCCTAACTGTCGTTTGCTATGTTTATATTCCCCTCTAATATCCTCGAGAACATGGCGAGTCATTTTATGTTTTGATTCGGCTTGATTATAGTTCACACAAGCAAATGCAAGGTAATGTAATCCTGAGACCAGTTGTAAAATAATATATGGCTTTCGCATTGGATGCACCTCTAATCTGATATATGAAAAGCTAGGATGTTCGACTGATTTTGCTGGAACATCGATAGGACCACAATAATTGCACAATATTTCACTGCACATGTCCAGTAAAAAACTTGAGGGAAACTCCTGTCCTAACTTTCGTGGTTCAGCTGAAGGCTGCAATGGCAGGGGCAAATGCAGTGTCGGTTGCGGACTGAAACCGACATCGATGTCGAGTGTGATAGCGATACTGGATTCATTGAGGTTGGCGGCAGCGGTAAAAATAGCCTCGTTCAAAGACAGAGATTCGGATAATGATGGGAAGTTGGTTCTAGGAAGTCATGCATACCATTGCCTGATCGGCTGTGCCACCGACGACGGGGAAGGCATTGATAACAGCAACAGCAGCGGACAGGGCGGGCGAAAAGTTATTGGTGATATCAAGTACAATCTGAGCGGGGGTAGTTTGAGCAAATGATAGAATAGCAAGGCAGATAAGAGCGAAGATACTTCTAGATAATTTGACTTTGCTACCCCTATACAGAGACCTCCCAATGACCAGGAACCCATCACTCCAAGTTCTATGTTTTCTCCTCTGATGGAAATTCTCGTCAGGGAAGGCGTTTCTTTGCCCACGGGGTTGTTGTGCGACAGATAAGAATTGCTTATTTCACGGACAGCTGCACACTGCAATGAAAAAACCAGAAAGAGCAGCCATGTCGCCACAAGTACCTATGTCTGTACCTTTCAATTGTTTGAATGACTGCTCGACTATTGGTTAAGTGATCTTACCGTCATTCATTGCTGGGTATGTGGTGCAACAGACCGACCTCGTAACACGGGAAAGGATTCTAGAGTCCAATCCATCAAAATCAGGTAACGCTGTGTACACGGCAGAGTCGAAGCATTGCTGGGGCTACATACGTGCGCAAGCCGGCTAGCCCCAGTGTGAGATAGGGCATGCGTGACTCCGATCATCCGTCACTCCCACTCATTGATACCAATGTCGTAGTATAACTGAAACATAACTTCTGCATACTTGTATTCGTTCCACAACCCTATAGATTTATTGCTTGTCCCACCCACCCTCCCAAATACATAGATGAATAGATAAATAAATAAATAAAACACTGGTTGGACCTCCCGCCCTTCGCGGCCTTTCCCCCGGAGCCATCCCTGTGTACAGAGGTGCCGCTTCGGGCCCTCGAGCCATACACATCAATCCACACATTTTATTCTCCGATCACGGCTTCAGATCCATGCTAGGCCTTATATGATCTATCAAAACATGCATCGCAAGATCCCTCCCGAGTACGCCACTACATAGTTTACTTCCCCTCTCATAACTCAAACAAACTGACAATTATGGACATATTTATTTACGACATCCAATACGATATTAGAATTAGATAGGGAAAATCGATTGCTTCACAACTGTCACATAATGACTCGACAATACTTGCGTAGTACGACTAGCGACCTTGGTCACTCTGCCGATACACTAGCACGCGGACGCAACGTGACTTACGGTGCACATCTAAAAAAAAAAGTGACGTACCTTGGGCTAACGTAGACCAACGTAGAACGAGATGGGTTCAACCCGGACCTGGTCTAGTTCAATAAACTCGAAGCACCGGCCCGAGGGCGTTCACAGCACGTAGAGGGTAAAAGATCCACTAACGAGTAGCAAGAATTAGCGGGAGTCAGTCTGCCATATCCTCCAATTCGATCTTACATTGTCTTCCACATCACCCTAGTGATGTTTCCCTGGACCCTGCTTTTCTTGTCACCCGGACTCAGTAGGATTTGAGAGTTTGTAGTTCCTGCGTGGTTGTGCAAACCAAGGTTCTATGTAAGAACTCGAAGTATCGGGAAGGCTGGAATCAAAAGTCTGGCTAAATTCTATGCCGAAAACGATTCTCGACAATTTGGGAGAAGGAAAGAATGTTGTGCGCTTCGCGGTGTCTCTAAACTTATCAATATCCCGGATGAAAATCCCGTTGTCAACCGCTAGATCTTTTAAATTTGCCATCGTCTGCATGTCCGGTCATACAGGTTATATACTTTATTCTTATATCATGACATTCAGAATGGCGAATAAGGAAAGGTAGCCGAGTTGATACCTTTTACGGAGAAAAAAGGAATCAAAAGAGTAACTGGAGAGTGTATGCCGTGAGTGCCGTCATAGAAATGAACATGAGTATGTATTGAGGAATCAGAAATGCCGGTAGATGCTCAGCACTTCCTGTACCACTGAAAACCTGTGTGAGGTATACCTGGGTCGTCGCAGTGGGTAAGCATGAAAAGAAGCTGTGAAAATCGGAACGAAGGTCAATACCACGCGTATGCGTAACTGAGTAAACTGACATGCAAACAAACTGCAGAAGTTTGTCGTCCCCGCTTATCACGCCTCCTTTCACTAACCCTTGAACTATGCCAACGCCTAGTATTGGAGTAATTACCATCTTTCCTATCGCGAGGAACATGATAGCACCGGTAGGAAGCGTGCCCCACTGATTGCGAGGGATATTGAGACGTGCAAGTGCAGAACCTAAGCAGATTAGACCCAGGGGGATGGACGCCGCTCCAATGAAAGCTGTGGTGTCAAGGATAATGGAAAGTGGGGGTAGGCCATCCGGCGCGGGGTGAATGTGAGGGTTGGCGAAGGTGGAGGTGGAGTTGGATAGGGGAAGGGGGGTGAAGAGACCTTTAAGAGGAGGAACGAGTGCGATTAGGAAGGCTAGAAGGATGATTATTGATACAGGCGTAAGGAGTGTATATGCAAAAAACCGCAGAAATCGGACGCTGTGATTGAAAACAGTAGTCGCGGCTGAGGAACTGGAAGAGGAATTGTTTAGGTTTAAGTTGGACTCTATTATTCTTGCGTTTGCGAGGTGTCCGTTTTCTGTAGCCTTGTTGCTCGATACGAAAGTTTCGCCAGCAATTACAGTGGGGTCTTGGGAGGTCAACACATCAACGGAGGTGGAATTCTCTTCAGAAGTGACATGTTGCCTCGTAGACGTTGCTATAGTTAGACCATGAGTGTCTGGGTTATTCCCGCAACATTGGGAGTCACTAGGGTTTTCAGTGATCCAGACCGACTTCTCGACATCCGTGAAGTCCGTGGGTTTGCCGGGAGTGCCCGAACACCTTTGCGTCAGCCGTGATATGGCATTGGGCACTGCGAACAAGAAAGCTTGTCGGCGGCGGCGAACTGCCTCTTTTACTTTTCTTGGTTCAATATCGGGTCCAACAAAGTCCATAGCAATCAGACGATTCCCCCCGAGAGGAAAAAGGGTTATCTTGATTGAATCAACACAACTTAAAAATCCTTGAGCACTAACTCGACCCACCATGAAAGTAAGGACGAAAGCCGAAATATAAGCGACGGAGAGGTCCTGATCTACCATACCATTGAAAGGTGCGACTCCCGTCACACTCAGTATTACCGACGTCGCTATACAAGGACATATCATCCTTGGGTGATAAAACGTTAGAAATACGACTCACGGATATCTGCAACGTTTCCCCAGCCTCCAGCAACCAATAAACCATAACGGAATCGATGTGGCACCCAAAAGAATTGTTTGATAACCCATGCCATAAGGAAGCCAATCGCCTCGTATAAAATGGCAACGAGCACAAGCGGACCTGTCAATGACCAAGCCTCATTAGTTGACCATTAGTAAGGGAATGCCTAAAAAACAATTGGCTCAGAAGCTCCTTTCACCTAATGCATGAATATTATCGGCCGTAAAAGCAGGCACTATCTTGGAAAACAAAAGACATGGAAGTGCAATGTTCAGCGTGATTTGCCCTGCGCCGCGAGCAGCGACGGGCGGGAATTTGTTGGTCTTCGTGAGGATGAAGCCGCCAGTAACACAGAGCATGCTTGTTCAGAACAAAATGAGTTCGGAGCGTTTTTTAGTTGGGAAAAAGCTCACAGTCGTATCAAAGGACGACATGAAACCCAGATGAGTTGGCCTGCTGAAAGCATGACTTGGCTTGGAGAGCTTACACTTGTCGAGTCCCTTACTGGTTCCGCGATGGGTTATTTATGTCAAGCGGACATCCATATTTTTAGGCTTTCCAACACGAACCCCGAAAGAGAAAAGTCCAAAATACATCGGTATTGTTGTATATCTGTCAGTTTTCTGTTTTTCAAGGACACTCACCGACCTCTGTTCGAGTTCCGTAATAGGTAAATTGAAAATGACAGAATCCAGGCTGTGCATTTACAATGGCTGGAACCTGTTTTCGTTGCGACGCGAGGTACACCTGAGAAATTTGTTTGCCTTGGGAAAACCCCTATCCGAAGTGCATTCCAAACGGCATAACCTTTTCTTTGTCCGCAACGATCGGCAAAGCAGCGGCTACACACATCATGCGATAAGCTTGCAGAGGTCGTAGGTATTAAGTAGTGACCACCGACCCCAAACCTCTGTTTTCAGACCGGCTGGGTTGATCCAAGTTGGGTCCCGCGTCGCAAAGCCAATCTACTTTCAAGCCCACGTCATGCATCATGATGCATCATGATGCACCATGCCGTTATCCAAACCAGAACAGGTTCAACAGAAGTGTTTGGGTCACACGTCCAAATATACATCATTCCTTACATATTCATACTTTTTTGAAAGATATCTTGAACTCATCTCCGAATTCGACACTCAGTTGGAGCCGATTATCGTTAATTAACGTTTATTTACAGACGATGTACATATCATACATGCAAGAAAGTTTGATTCGCATTTGCATTTGGGAACTAAAAGAATCCTTCGTCAGGTCTCTACATCAGTAGGCCCCGGGAAGCTCCCGAGAAACATTGTCCGGAAATTTCCCAAGTCGGCCTCAAATCCGCAAAAACGGACAACATATGCAAAACATATGCAAAAACGTATGTCTTAAAAGAGAAATTCCCATTTTTCAGTTTTTTTAAAAAATTTCAGTTGGCGCGATGAGCTATAACTAGCTCGAGAGCCTATTTATTAGAAAGCTTACTGCCTGGAATTCCAATCTTCAGAACAGGTGCCTTGGCAAGACTGAGCTTCAGTTTTTTGTAATGCGAAACATTCCATCGCGACGCTGCAACGCTGCAAGAGGTATGCAATTTGCTATCATGACACAAGTAACAAGTCGATACGTCAATTTGCGTCGAGAACCTGTCATACACCTCAATTGAGGGACTCAAATTTTAGCTTGAAAGCTCAAGATGTTGTTGTCAAAATCTTGAGAATTTCGTCCGGCTGAACCTCAAATCCGTAATATTACGGACGTTGCCTGATCAGAGGCCTCAATTTTGCGGGCAAGGTTTCTCGGGAGCTTCCCGGGGCCTACATTAGTGATGTGCCTGGCCCACAATGTTGAAAAGCCAAAGCCAAGGGCCCAGGCCACGGCTTTTGGGGGAGGACGGATCAACCTCAAAATTGCGAGTGATTGCAAAGAGAAGAAATACGGAGAGAATTTCCAGTACAAACATGACTACATCTTGACAGCCATGGCCTGAGCCAAGCCAAGCCAGCCAGGCCGCATTGTGGGCTTGGGCTTGTCCTGGTGTTTGTCTAAGCCAAGGACCCCTCAGGCCAGGCCAAAGCTGGGGCTTTCAGGACAAGCCAGGCCAGGAACATCACTATGAGTCCAGATCAATCAGCAGAACCACAAGACTTGTTCCAGGAACATCACTACGAGTCCATATCAATCAGCAGAACCACAAGACTTCTTCCAGGAACATCACTACGAGTCCAGATCAATTAGTAGAACCACCACCACCACCACCACAAGACTTGTTGGGAAAATTCAGGCATGTGTGATTGGCTAAGTCACTTTTTTACCCCAAAGAAAAGCATGAAGAAATGTTTTCAGATGGATACGTTCATCGGTTCAGCCCCATTACACAAAGTATGCTTCTCCATGCTTACGCACGTTACGTCTTGGTTGATTTGTGGAGGCTCCCTTTCTGATAGTTTCTCTATGCCTGGTCCATCTCGATTTTAGTTGTTTTTCAGGGGACACATTAGGAATCTATGAAATGGCACCCCACTAGTTGCAGCGATATGTTCACGACAGAAGAATGCATGACATGTTGTCGAAACCTTGAGGCTATTCACCTGGCTAGCCGGAATGTCACCAGCGACATTCTCATTGTGCTACCTGCCATAAAAGTCGCCAAGCATGACCTCTGAAAATATATACACATTCGAGTTGCCTTCACATTACAGTAAGCCAGAGGTCATTTTGGAAGTGTAAGTACGGTAGGTGCTCATTATCACAATACGCTAATGAGCACCTACATCTAGTCTCATTGTTTGTAATACACAAGGAATGACTATTACACACAATTTTCTTTGCAATAGGAGATAGATGAAGAAATCTGTAACCAGCGTTAAAGACCGTTAAAAGAAAGATCAAGTGCTTGTAGTGAAACAATCAACGTGAGGCAGAATCATTTGAGGAGGCAAGAGCAGAGCGTATACCATCTATACATACATATCTGCTGCGTCTTGCTCAAATGTTCGCTTCATGTACCATTTCAAACTCTTTTTTCATCACATTGAACGTTGATCTATTATAGTAATTTATTGTACAGCAGATGTGGAGTAGACACATTTTATTGAGGTCGTACCATGACCATATCGAAACAATTTCAAGATGTGTTCCCAAGAGCAGACAGTAGAGCCATAAGTGCCCAGCTAATAGAAAGTTTCGAGGCACCTGCGTGGTGCTGCGGCTTGTGCATCGATGTCGAGCTAGAAAGGATACTGGTTTGCGTGGGGGAACCTGCTCCCTGAAAAATATCTGTCTGTGCACCTACATATCATTCATTACAGGCAATTGACAAGTGATAGTAGACATTACGACGTACCATTCACAAAGCCCAATTTCGCATTATACGCTGGCGACCTCGGATCCCCCGCCAGATCCGTGCCACTCACTTCGATATTATTCCCCTCGGCCTGGTTCCAATATATCATTTGTTTCGCGCCGGAAATGCATTGGGAGGGGTCATCTTCGCACCAGACGGCCGGAACACCCGGTGCAACCGCATCGTCCCCGGTAACTCCTATCACTTTACACATATAGGGCAGCATGTACATGTTCGGTTCTCCACAGCTAAAATTTGACGAGGATGATTGAACACAAAATGACAGATAGATATTGTATACAACGTACCCATTAGGGACCTAAAATTTAGTCAAATTCGGATATCGTCAGTAACTATGGTCGGAGAAGAGTTATAAAAACAGACCCAGCCCCACTAGATGCCAAGTAAACAACGGTAGGAACAGGAGGCACGAGACAACTTACTGCACAGATACATCCATCTGGAGGACAGGCTGGGAGATTAGGCACAGAGTAAGTTGTAAGGAGCTCCCACGGGGTACTAAACTCATTAAATCACAGTACATCATCGTTAATATGGACAATAGCTTACTTATACTGAACAGTAAATACCACCAAGTTTTCTGGTGTGACTTGTGTGATATCCGACTGGGGGGCGTGGGTGAATTCAATTTCATACTATCAGAATACCAGATAAGTCACGCACTGTATATGAGATAGCAAAAGCGGACCCAGCGGCCATAGTTTGATTCTGCGTGTGTACTACAAAGCATGATTGTCAATTGTCATCATCATTATGAGAGCCTATGAAAAGACGCACTGTTTGGCTCAGTGATACAGGAGGGCACCTGACCGGAAGGTGTGTTCCCCAGGCCTGGATGAGGCCGTCCGTCACCAAAAGTATTAACAAACCTTCCATCATAGGAAAGACTTGTAAAGGCACGGTTTACAGCTAGTTCTACGGTAAAATTACCATTGGCAGGCCTAGTCAGTGTGACAGGCCAATTTAGGTAAAGTTTGAAGGGGCAGCATCACGGCTTACAGCTCGAGAAAGTCACCGGGAGCTGGAGGGAGCTGATCGCACTAAAGTCGGACAAGCTGTAAGTTATTGGAGCTCCTGTCCCCAGCTGATGAACGTACACCATTGACATGATGCATCCACCAGTCTTGGAAGGATAACTTGGACAGACGTAAGTTAGACGATGATAAGATGAAAAGGCCTTTCGCATACCTGGTACAAAGGATTCACTGCGTCGTTGGTTGAAGGATTATCTTGTCCAGAAGTTCCATTCAAGCAGTACATTCCTCGGGAAAGAATATGGCTTCAAGTATTACAAGGAAGCCAAAATAAACTACCTTTGTGCCATGGCACAACATGTGCGTGTGTGCTGCGCAGCAGCACGAGAACGGTTATGAAGAATGGTAGTCTGGACTGTGCAATTTGGAAGTTACTGTGCATGATTAGACGAGAAGAGGGCTAAGGTTTGGACAAGAGGCAAGAATTGTTATATAGTCGTCGAGGCAAAGGGATAGGTCATGTTCTAACGTCATGCGCCCGGCACACAGTAAACAATTGCTGGCCATCGAGTGAATTGGGAGTGGTGACAAAGGTCCGAGAACGGCTTTGTCTCCCGTCGATCGTGCACAGCCACGACGGTCAAGGCAGCTTCGAGCAGCCAATAGAGAAATACAATCTAATCTCCGTCCAAAACAAGGAGTCGAGAGTGGAGCACGTGGATCATCTTCCAAAAAAAAGGGTGTCTTTAATTACATACTGCAGGAAGCGCGCCAAAAATTATGAAGGATGGTCAAATAAGAAATTCAATGGCAAGATTCATGTGAATCATCGTCTACTTCTGAGAATATTGAATATTGAATTTTGACCTTATCGACCTCCGGGTCCCTGATGACTCGGCCTCGAGGGTATACCCGTGATCGCTTTGCATGATCACGGTCGTTCAGAGGAGCAGACGAGTCGCCCATTGACGGACGAAATTTATCACAGCAGCATGTGCAGCAACATACGTTCATGTGGGGTCATATGTTCTCATTTTTAGCCCATTTGTCCTTGCTTCAACCACGTTCGGACATTCGGATGTTGATTTCTAGTGCCGTAGCCAACCATCTGGACCACGGTCTGAGTCACGGCCGAAGGGAACTAGCGGAGGACAATTTAGTAGCTTCCACGTCGCATCAATTATGAAGTATCTCTCTACACGTGGTGGCAACGAAAGGTTGTCATTTGAAGAGGTTCAACTCTTTCCTATCTCAGATGTGTGTCGTCTGATCATTTCGTTATCGCAGACGGTCTTGACAGGCCTGGCACCGAACGGTGGTCTCTACATACCGGAGTACATTCCCACTCTTCCTGAAAATTGGCGATCGGACTGGAAGAATTATTCTTTCGTGGATCTCTCGGTCGCCGTTCTCTCTCTTTACATCTCGGAGGATGAGATCTCCGAATCAGAGCTACGACAACTCGTCGAGAAGTCATACAAAACCTTTCGGCATCCAGATGTCACCCCGCTAAAGAGTTTGGATGACAAGACCTTCGTGTTGGAGCTGTTTCACGGGCCTACCTTTGCTTTCAAGGACGTGGCACTACAACTCCTTGGCAATTTGTTCGAGTTCTTCCTGCTTCGCAGAAATGCTGCCAAATCTGCCGGTGCTGAGCTTGAGAAACTGACAGTTGTCGGAGCCACTAGTGGAGATACAGGAAGGTCTGTTATCCATCTGTTAAGAAGGATTCTTCGCATCAATCTCCCTCTAGCGCAGCCATCTATGGTCTTCGCGGAAAGGCCAATGTATCCATCTTCATCCTTCACCCAAAAGGCCGTGTATCTCCCATCCAGGAGGCACAAATGACCACGGTTACAGACGCAAACGTACACAATGTCGCCGTAAAGGGAACGTTCGATGATTGTCAAGTTCGTATGATCCTCAGACCATTATAATGCAACTCTGATGCACGTCCAGGACATAGTAAAATCTCTTTTCGCCGATCGCGAATTCAATTCCACCCATCGCCTCGCTGCCGTCAACTCAATCAATTGGGCACGTATCCTTGCTCAGACGGTCTACTATTTCCTCGCCTACTTCCAACTCCAATCCCAGCTGCAACTTTCAACAGACACCAACATCGACGACGTTGGGGTCGAGTTCGTCGTGCCCACCGGCAACTTCGGCGACATCCTGGCTGGCTACTATGCCAAGCGGATGGGCCTCCCGGTGTCTAGGCTAGTAGTGGCGACTAACGAAAACGATATTCTTGCACGATTCTGGAAAAGTGGTAGTTACGAGAAGGTGGACCCAAGTTCAGGTCATGATAGCTCATCCGGCGCCACCGCTCCAGCAGATGGATCATCCGATGGTAAGCAAGGTACGGCAACATGCGGAGTTAAAGAAACCCTCAGTCCCGCTATGGATATCTTGGTCTCGAGTAATTTTGAACGACTATTATGGTATCTCGCATTTGAAAACACATCTGGAAGTCAGGCAGAAAAAGAGATGGAAGCTTGCAATCTACTTGGCAGCTGGATGTCTAGCCTGAAGGAGGACGGACGTGTAAAGTTGCCGGTCAACGTCCTCCTTTCTGCGAGGAAAGACTTCGCAGCCGAAAGAATATCAGATGAAGAGGTATTACTGTATCTTCTCCTAGATGCGTACCAGTCTAAGTCTTCGTGAATTTCAGACCCTTGCTACGATACAATCTTTCTTCAACGGTGCTGTCTCGTACATCGCCGACCCTCACACCGCGGTCGGCCTCGCTGCCGCTCGCGTCGTTGCAAGACAAAGGTGAGCTATCATACATTCTCCTGGAAGCGATCCTTACCCCCGCATTAGCCGTGAAAACGTTCGTCAAATTGTTCTTTCCACTGCGCATCCTGCAAAGTTCTCCGAGGCAGTCTCTCGGGCTTTGAAGGACGACACACGCTTCGACTTCGACCGTGACGTTCTCCCGCAGGAGTTCCGCGGCCTGCTCGAAAAAGACAAACGCGTGATTGATGTCGAGCGGCCTGATGTTGATCTTGTTAAAGCTGTTATTGAGAAGACTGTTGGGCATCAGGCAAGTAAACTGGCGAGCTCTGGCAGTGTCTGAATAGGTCAAGGATGGGCGACAAATAGACAAAATGGACCACAACAGATATGAGGAATGATAGGTCATAGACTATCAACATAATTGTCTAATGTGAAGATTGTGATTATGCGGATGATGTGATTCACAAAGGGAGAATTCATTCTGACAATTTCTTAAGGACAGGAATGGAATAAACTGCCAAAAATTCGGATACGGGGAATCGAACCCCGAGCTGCCGCGCTCACATTCATGAGAGGCGGCAATGTTAGCCGTTACACCATATCCGAATATAATATTAGTTGAATGTTACGCAATACATTGTCCTCAAAAAGAGCTGCGCGGATGCAAAAAACCGATTCATTACGTATCGACATTCCAAGCTTGAAACTAGCCATGCTGCAGGCATGCATGGCAAAAACTCCGTTCTTTACCGCCTTCTGACTTCCCTGCAATGTATTTAGTACCCCAGCTCTACTCTCCTGGTAGTCTTCTGAGCTCAGAAGTTGTTGACCTCGTCTACCTCATTAAGCAGGTTGCTCGATGGACAGTGATGTACCTCGGTCAGTAGCCGTCGCTCATTGAAGTCTTGCTTTCTGACTCCTAGTCAAACAGGAGAGATCCATCAAAATACCCAACTTCTCCATGTTCAATGGCAGTGGCCACAACACTTCATCTGGGAAGACATCGGTTCGTCGTTGTGTCTTGCTACAGTTTCACCCTCACGGTATTGAACGTGTACAACTATAGTCGAATGCTTGCGCTCAGCCTTTGAACATCCAGAACGATGGCCAATCCAAATATTCCATGCAGCGCAGTGGTTCTGTCAGTCTCTTGTTGTCTTCAGTCCATGTACACAACGTCAACTTTGGATCTTTCAGTCGCAACACATACGCACATTGTTTACATCGTGTCTCTGTCGATCTTCTTCGGGCCCATAATAGTCTTGATCCCTCTTCTCCTCCTTCACGAATTTGTGGTTTCTCTCATCTTCAACTTGAGCTTCATTTTTCACGGACTGCTTCCCGGTAAGAGTTTAAATCATACATCCTTTAACGAGCGTCGTGGCCTGATTTACTACGTAGGTACAGTCGACGATCGCTATATTTATTTTCACTCCGTATTCGATGATCTTAAAGGATTCACATTCTCTTATGTCGACAAATTAGGGGCGAGGTATAACAGGTTGACTACAGGGTATTGGTTTCTTCTTTTGGTCCGGCTTTTTTGCCTAGGCATCGGTGGCCTCGCATTATACCATATAGTGAGTGGAAGTCAGAGTCGGCAGACTGTATCGTAGATATTGCCTTGTACTGTGTGCTGGTCTGTCTATCTGTATACGAACTACTAATGTAAATATGGAGGTGGTATGCTGATATCCTACACTTAGCAAGTACACGTCGCGAGAGGACGTTTTCAACCTCAAGGTTAGGTTTCTCCAAGATGCTATGGTCACGCTAGAACTTCTTTGTGCAATTGTAATCTTACGATTACGACTCCTGGACTTTACCTCTGTATATGTACCATGTCAGTGCTTTGCCTCCGTGTTTGCTTCCGTTCCCCTCTATATCCGCCACTGACCGATCTTGTTTCCTTCTTCCTTTCTTTGGTATTCTGTCTGCGTATGTACCATTGTTGGCTCTGGTATCTTTGCAGACTGTTGTCCGGCTCACCACAACGATGATACACAAAGTTCCTTAGTAGTAGTGACCTACAGCAATCCTGTCTTTGTGGTACTTGAATATCACAAGATAGTGTATGAGAAGCTCAGACAGTCTATTGCGGAGCGCCATCAAAGCAAAGCGTCCATGTGAGTAAACCTTCATCAAAAAGATGGTTTAATGATTGGTATTGAACGTCGGAGTCGCGTTATGTGGCGCTGTGACGCAGCAGAAGACATTATGGAAGATGCAATGTGAAGCTTTGAGCTTATCGGATCCTAAGAATTCCCGTGAAATTACAGATGCACCATATCTTTCAACTTAGTGGCATGTAGAATAATTGACTCTATAAGTACATATGATGAAAAAACTCGAGAAACGACTGACTCAGATGTCCTCACTGTACGAAAAAAAAGAATATTTCCACTTGGGCAACACATCACTGATAAGAAATAATCAACTCTGGTCTCCAAAACAACCAATTCTTGGGCAAATAAGCAATAATTGAGCGGCCACAAAAGGCTAAGGTTGTACACAAGGTTCCTTTAGTGCTTCAGTTGGTTAGTAAAGATATCGATACCCCTTTCGCCTTTCCATCGCTTGTTCAAAAGTGAGGCCTTCGAGGCGAGCTGCTTCTTCAACTCTGGAACGGTCCGCATCTTTCAAAGCGGCATTCTCATCTTCGTCCAACTTTTTGTTCTTCTGAATAAGAATCTGCCTTGTCACTTTCAATCAAGAAATTTCAGGCTCTGGAAAAGACCTCGGGATGGGAAAAAGCTTACCCCATGCAAGAAAAGTGCTAAATGCTAAAGCAGCGAGCGAAATGACCATTGATTGGTGGTATTCGGGGCCCCATACTGCCTTCCACGTATATGATCCCATTCTGTATGATAGAGGCCTATCAGTGCGGAGAAAATCGGTCTAAGATCCACGACAAACAGATTTCCCAGATTCCCAACGCCGTTAACTATAGCTATTGCTGCAGCACGCTTCCTGTCAAAGCGACGAGGCTCAGCAGAATCCGACGAGGAACGATGAATTTAATACGCTGGTGGCCGTGGAACTGAATTGGACACCCATGTAAGGGTTATTGCAAAGCCTAATACGCGGTCCTCATCTGTCTGCATGACAGCGTTTTGAGTAAACTTACCGGCATATCCGGAAGCCATAAGAAACATCGAAACGTATCGAGCAGCAACATTCATAGTTGAAAGCGCGATGATGAAGCCGACTATGACTCCCCACCACCATCCAGCGATGTGGAAAAATCTTTCGCCAGTTTTATCCGCATGCCACGCGCTAACACAACAGACAATACTCGCAAAAACCCACGGAGGCCTAGAAAGGTCAGTAATTATATTAGGAAATAAATGCGTTTAAGACGCTCGTACGCAGCCAGCAATAGGCTAATCGTCGTCGAGAAACCGAGAGTTTGTGTCAAACTTCAGAAGAGAGATAAAGATGTCATAGCATAGTTTAAGTCGGCTGCGCGTACGTTGGGAAGAAGTTCACAAAACTGAGGCCTAAAAGCTGCGAAACCGTTTGAAGAGTGAAAATTAGGACAAGCGGGTCACTGATGGCCATCTTGAGACCCTTCAGGGGACTAAAGTATTCCAGGAGTGGATACCAGTCTAACGTTTGCAAAGAATAGACATACGAATCTTCGGCGTTATCTTGGTCAGCTTCTCCTGCATCTTCAGATATTCGGGCTTGAGCAAGATGGCGTTCATAGCTAGACATCCAAGACGTATTTTGCGGCTGATAAGATGAATACAAGATTTGAACATGGGCCAAAGTCAGCAGCGGTAGCTTACATAGTTCGGCAGAAGCCACCTATTGTGGAGCCGTAAGTAGTAGAGCCGAGTTTATGAGGGTGAACAATTAACATGCTAGCAAATCCGATGGTTATTGTGATAGATCCCTGTAAACGAGATAAGGGGCATGTTGGCTATGCTATGAAGTTCGTTTATACCTCAATGAAAAATAACCTCCAGGAGAAGTCAGTGAAGGTGGCATTTGATACAATAATGCCTTTAACTACCATCGCCAGGCTCGAATGCCACGCTTCCCCTCCATGTTCGCAAGTATCCCAGCGGCCATAAGCTTGGAAAAGAGTACGCATGTTAATTATAGGCATCCCGAAGACATTTATTGGCCTACAGCTCCAAACGCGTTTGAAATCAGGAGCCCAGCGTAGAGAATAGCGGACCTAAAAGCTAACTCCTGCATAGTTTGATAGGTAATATGATCCGTATAATGATAAGCTGATTACCTTCTTCGTGTACCATCGTGACAAGAGGTACGACGCCCCGGGATAAAATGCTGACTCTGGGAGGCCGATAAACAAGCGACATGCTATAATCCCGGCAAAATTTCTCGTCACCTGCTACAGGCTTGAGCATCCTTGACAATGCTTAACGAAACGATGGGGCTAACGAACACCTGTAAGTGCACTAGTAAGTCCCCAGAGGACTACACAGAGACCAATGTATAAAGACGGCCTATGAATCAGTCAGATATGGCTCAAGTCGTACCAGCATAAGTAATGTTCTACCGGGAGAGATAATTAAGGAGCTGTCCATAGACAGAGCACATCAGAAATTCTCAGGCTGAAAACATTACTTTACCATACCATATTTGAAGGAATCTGAGCTGGACAGTACGAGGCATAGAGGACTGCAATCACTGTAGCATATTGTATATCTTCGAGGAAATCAGCCAAATATTGGCCATCATTTGATAGTTATACCAACCCGAGATATCCAGATCCTGCTGCATGCCTTTCAGTCTAGCCGTTGTGATGCCGTTTCGCTGCGCGATTGAGTCAACATGTTCTGCATCAGCAGTCTTGAAGTTCTTACATCAATGTAATTCATAACAAATATGATGAAGACAGTCGGCAGCAACCTTGAGTCGAGCTTTCGAACGAGTTTGCGTTCGGCTTCCAGCCTCTCTGGAGTACCCGGTTCAGGAAGGTCGATGGCACCGACATCGATGTCATTGGCACGCTTGTTAGACTTGACCTCGATCGTTATGCTTTCCTTCTCTCTGTCCAGAGAGTTTTGAGGGACAAGTGAGGTAGTCATTCAGGCGTGGAAGAATAAGATGTAGTTTTTTAATCTTGTTATAGCTGCAAAAAGTAATTGCCTTAGTGGGGTACAGCGTACGCATGGATGCCAGTTCCTGGGCAATGTGACCTAAGAAATCAGAGAAGCTAGGGCCCATTCACGGCTAGTGGTCAGAATCACTTACCTTTAGTGACGGCACGAACGCATGACAATCTTCCGGTGTCGGCTACGTCAAGAAGTCATTTCCCCTTCGTGAGGACGTGATCACTTGAGGGAAGGAAAGTCAGGTCATCTGGCTGGCGTGTGGAGTGATAATACCCGAAGACTTTTCTAATTCATTCAGGCTCCATCAAAAGTAAAATATTAAGTAGCAAATTTCGGGCCTCGAGACATGACACGATTCAAGTGCCACACGAGGGGTTTGCACGATTTGAAAATCTCTTTTCCTTTCCCGCTGTTCAGCTCGGAGTATATACCAGCACGGGCCCCGGCCATTCATGCGTGGACCTCGCCGGAAATACACCAACACGACATTCTCCCAAGAAGAAAGAATGTACATGTGTGGTTCCGAGATCTATGATTGAGGTTTTTTTCTTCTGCCGGCCTAGTGGCATGGGAATGTCTTCCTATCTCGAAATTGAACTAGAATTGGATGTGCCTGCTGCCACGTGACTGGTTGGCAATGCATCAACACCTTGAATGACCGGGAGGTGGTCAAAGACCTCGCAGTCCTTTAAAGCTTTATTGGTCGCTCAAGCTGGGTCGTGGTGTCAGTCTTGAGTGGTCTCAATTCGACCAGATGAAATGTCTGTTGGTGGATCAGTGGATGAGGTGCACGAGCCTCCCAACCCAGCAGCAACGGGCACTCCTGGATTCCTACCAGTACTTGCCGCCTCCGCTACCACCTTACCACCACCACCAGCAGCTTCAAATTATGTCAAGCAAGAAGACCTTGACAAGGTCATTTCTACTGCCCTTACTTTGGCAATGTCCTGACTTGAGGTGCTATTCAATAATTGTCTTGCTGCTTCATGTCAAAGAAACAACAACATCAACAGCACTGACCTATCCACCAACAATTTTTGCCAGCTGACTGACTTTCCCGTCTTCTAGCGGAGAAGATCCGGAAAGCCAAGGAAGAACACTGGGTCGAATGGCTCGAAAACATCGACGCAAAGCAAATCTACACAGCAAACAAATACATTGTACGCAAGCCCACCGACACCGCCTGCGACAGGATCCCGGAGCTCAAGATCAGGCATAACAGCGACGTTAGTTGGGCGACAACAAATGCACAGAAAGCGGAAGTCCTAGCTGGGTCGTCTTCCTCCCTCCTCCCTCCCTCCCATGCCCCACTCTGCATACCCCGAGCCCTTGCCTAGTATCCGGTTCCTTGAGCGGAGCCGGATCACAGACGCCATTGCGCGATTGCAACCTCACAAGGCCCCAGGTCCTGACAGGATCCCAAATATCGTGCTCAAAAAGTGCACAGACACACTCATTGACCATTTATACTACGTCTACCGGGCAGTGCTCAAGCTCGACGTATATCATGAATCGTGGCTAGTTTCCAACACCCTCATTCTTTGCAAACCTGGAAAACCCAGCTACACTGAAGCCAAGGCATACCGACCGATTGGACTTCTCAATACTATTGGGACGCTCCTTTCAACCATTGTTGCTGCTGACCTCTCCTTTCTCACAGAAAAGCACAGCATGCTTCCCGCCAGGCAATTCGAGGCTGCCCAGGACGAAACACCACCGACGCAATGCATACAGTAGTCTCCAGGATCACAGATGCCTGGCGATCAGGTCATGTGGCAGCAGTTCTCTTCCTCAATGTGCAAGGTGCCTTCCCGAACACCGTCCAGGGCTCATTCACAACATGCATGAACGTGGCGTCCCCGAGTGCTACACCTGGCTCACCCAACGCATGCTCACAGGCCGCAAAACCAGGCTCAAATTTGACGACTTCATTTCTGAGCTCTTTGATGTCCTCAGTGGCACCACGCAAGGGTGCCCCCTGGCAATGCTTTTCTAAGCCGCTTCGGAGCCAATTATGTATACATACATACATAGCATGCATGGACAACACACACCTTTCCCGACTGATCGTATTCGGGACTACAGAAACTGAGTTTGTTCTTCTGCACTATTCGGATTGCGCTGGATCCGGATCGACACACTATGTACCCTTCGCTAAGAGAAGCTCTTGTCTCGGATAGACACACAAATGACCTCAAAGACTAGACTGCTCCGATCATCTGGATGCATGGTATGTTCTAGGTTTCGACCAGCAGCGCCACAACTATTCGAGGGAGGTGCTGGAACATCGAGAGACTCCATATTCATAAAGATGAACAATGCAGAATGATTAGATGAACGTGCTGTGGGCAATATCGTGATCATCTTCTCAAAAACAAAGGTTCAGAAAGAATTTCAATCTGGCAGAGAAACCAACGTTTCGGAATGGATTGTAAGCAATGTAGGATAACCAATGCAATAAAGGAGTCTTGAGAATGAAAGTCAATCACAAGAAGCGAGTTTTGAAAGTGTTGAGAAGGGGATATATATTGACAGATCGAGGAAACGACATGACTTATGGAAAGGAAAATTTACAGATACAGTAATACAGAAACATCTACAAGGTCGCAGTCAATCTTACATGGTCTCGCGTTGCATGCGTCTCCGCTTTCTCTCCTGCTCCTCGACAATCAATCTCTCTGCGGCAGACATTGGCACTGAACGTTTCTTGTCATTCGATTTTTCCGTGACGTCATTTGAGGAGGGAGTCTTGAAGACATTCGAACGCTTGAGTGGGTTTGACTTGAAAGGATTTCCTGTAACTTTCAGAGCATTCTTGAGGCTTAATGACGAGCCAGAACTCTCGGGAAGAACTGTAGGAGTGGGTTTCGATAGGAACGAAAGAACCACCTTCTCGGCACCTCCTTCCCGTTTTAAGCCCTCATCTACACCATCCGTGCCTTTTGTGTCCGGAGATGCATCAGTCTCTATCGTGGCCCGTTCGATCTGCTCTGCAATGAGCAACCTTTCACGTTGCTCGTCTGACATCGTCGCACGATCCTTCTTCATTGAAGCTTCCTGTCAGGCAGTAGATGAGAACTGCGAGCGAATACGTGACTAGCTGCGGTACCTGTTTTGCTAAGGCCTTCGGACTGTTATCAATCCAGGCGATGAACCATCCCTTCTCCGTCTCGTCTACCCGAGCAATTCCAGCGCGACCCAAATGTTTACAAAACTCAGTCAGTGTCACCCAGCGTGTAGCGTTCATGTGGAGATGGCTCTTGTCTGATATATATTCTTGATAAACCCGGTTTGCTTGCACACGCTTCGTCCCAAATCTGATACGCACAGGCTTCGTTAACATGTACAGAAGTGCCTGAAACAATAGACAACGCACCTCCGAGAAAGAAGAGAAACAAATTCCGACTGAAACCTCATCGAGAAATCTGAGATGTGTCTCCCTGCGTTCTCCCCGACTACCAGCATCTGTCGCAGGTGAGATTCGGAAGTCATGTGGCACTTGAATCCATTCTCATCTCTGCATTGTTTTTCGCAAAC
The DNA here is from genome assembly GCA_018857265.1 of Termitomyces sp. T32_za158. Lineage (NCBI taxonomy): Eukaryota > Fungi > Basidiomycota > Agaricomycetes > Agaricales > Lyophyllaceae > Termitomyces > Termitomyces sp. T32_za158. The sequence continues at coordinate 17,413 of JABAJZ010000001.1, read as the reverse complement.
TTGACAGTACCACCTCAGACGCTGGAGGCCTTTCGACTTCATCTTATTCGCGAGGTATTTTGGGGTTCCGACTAGAATTGATATCGTACCAATAAAATAAAAGCAGGAAACCTAGTGTGAATATCTCACCTTCGGCTCGTGGCATTTTGAAAGTAAACCACCTAGATGATTGGTTAAAGTAGTCCCTACGTCGATAGCAGCAATGACAACAAGGCAAGCTGTAATTGCTGACTTAATGTGGTGTTGTTTACTCAATTTCCTGATTTGGATAATCCAATGAGCTGCTTCTTGCTTTGAGTTTTTTGGGAAGTTTAGCGGTTGATCAGGAGGAGAGAGCGATGACAAGATGATTTATAATAGTTGTAGGGGAACAATCAGTTTCACCTACCTAGAGAGCGATGACAAGATGATTTGTTCTCCTAGAACAAAATCACGGGCTCTCTAGGTGGGCGGAAGTAAGGATCACGCGACTCGATTTGCGCATTGGTCTCGTGAAAATTATATTTTAACACGACTCATGAAACAACAACTCCGCATGATACATACGTCTTTGTATGATTATTGTTGTGGCAGAGGAAACCTGTGCAAGAGTGTTCATTAAGCTGTTCGTTTTAAGGTGTACCAAGTGGCACGGCAAATTAGCTTATTTATGAAGCTTTTGCTTTGGATTTTGTATGTCTACGAATATAATTACGAGCACTAGGGGCACCAAACTAAGCAAGTACCACGGTGCCATCAGTAACAGACGCATTCACTGGACACTTGTCTCACCTGTATGAGAGGGTAAATTACGAGCAGAGTGGCACCAATGGTCCAGCCCAATTTCACATATTTTGGAAAAGGTTCCGTAAACTGGCCTTGACTCCACTTCTTAATAACAAGAAGTTCAGTTAGCGTGGTCGCGAGAAGTAACCACACATGCTGGCCCATTCTAACTGCCCTCCTGTTTTAAAGAGTAAAGCTCAGGACAATGATACTAACAGAAACCAAAGTATGAATCACCTTGGATCATGTATATACTGATAGAGCTCCCGAGCTGCCGGTAACGCACATAGGAAAACGCCTGCGAGACGTAAAATGACAATAGGGTGATCGGGTTCCATCCACAGAAGGGTCTGTAGTTACTACCATGACTAAAATGACTGATGATGGCATCCAAAGAGCTCACCTTAAGGTAGAATGGATTAAGCTCCGCAGCTAAAAATACAGCCAAGAGTAGCACAACGACGACATAGTTAGTAGATGAAGACGCAGTTCCCCATTTGAATGCTGTGAAGTCATGAGGAGAGAATTGGCTGAGGACACGTTTGGCTTTTGAACGGAGGCCGCGGGTCTGTCGTAATCCACGCCATTCGTATGGCTTAAAAATTCAAAGACGTTTATAAACCTTGAAGAAAAGAATGAAGACCGACTGACTTTGACCTCCAAGTACTGGCACACTTTCATACCTGGGGTTCCACATATTAAGAAGGCCCACCATGGAGATATCAAGTGACAGATTCACCTAGGTAAGTCCCAATCCAATTGCATACAAGGACATCCAGGATCCACTAAGTTAGAATGTGAAGTGTGATCTTAAAGTTCGAGTTCCTAAGAACTTACATGGTCCCACCAACACTGGCAGACATTATCAGAAGCAATCGAAATGAGTCAGCCTTCGAAGGCTTACTTCTGCAAAATTGGCCAACTGATGCTGTAAGCTGTATTCAGCTAATTCAAAAGCAATACTGAGGATCTGGTAAACATGATATGTCAAATTCAGCTGTCGGTATCAATGGATAACTTACCCAGCAGAACCAATAATCGCGCAATATCATAGCCTTCCCAAACCATCCTAAGGTGTGAGCTACGCAGAATATGTCGAGTGCATTCTACATGACAACAGTTAGCCGTGCCACACGCCAAATAACCCTTTGTATACCCAAATGTTTCTCATTGTGAAGGCGCAATCTTCTGCGTAGCTCTTCTCCGGTAATGGTACCCCCAATTTCGGGTCAATATAGGTCATCATTACGCGTGCCCTACCCAAGTCCTGGAACAGGAGGAAAACCAGACCAAGTTCATACAGTAGGTTGATGCCCAAGATAATTCTCCAAAACGCAGGATGTGGCCTAATAAATGGCCCATCACGAAATTGGATCATGGAGAAACTTAAGAACGCTCCGATGGCAGCGTAGACTCCACTTTAAAATGTAAAGGTGTAAAGACGTCGATGAACACGAAGGCTCGAGGGTACAATGGGTAAATTACTCACACTCGTCGTTTATCGCGCCCCTCTTCCAATACATCCTGTGTTGTCGCAACATACGCCAGAAGAATCAAGCCACATGCAAGAACGGAAAGAGTGAATGGCTTGTAGAAAAACCTCAAGGTTACATTTTCAGAAAGTAGTCAATCACTTTGGGTAGGATAACGTACTCGACACTGGTATCGTGTCTTTCCTGGAATGGTGCGATCCGTGTGTATGGCTCGGTTCGGTCCGCCTTCGAGTTTTGTGCAACTTTAACGGGGAGACCATCCACAGGAGAAAGACAGCACATACATCGTACCCTGCAGAAATTTCGGGTTATACACTTTAGCTGAACAATATCTCTCTGATGTTTCCGACTCACATCGCACCGGCACTCCATCCATGCCCGGCGAAGGCTCTAATTCCGGTTCTGCAATAGGGGACAGCACCGCGTCAGAATCCTCGGCTGGAGATCTGGCTGACGTATCGGGGGTTTGTCTTGATGTGGACCCCATTACAACCGGAAGAACTTTGATCTGAAAGTTTCATTCAACGTCGCAATGGAATGTACAAGGTCTACCACTGACATTTGGCACACCAATGCCACCAATGCTTCTTATGACGAGAGAAATGAAGAGGACAGGATACTAGAATACTATAGCGATAGCGCAGATGGAAAGAAATGAGTTAATGGTGTCTGAAACCCTTCAGCCAGAGATTTAAAAAACGAGACAAATGGGAGCACAACTTCACAACTTCACAATCTGACCATGTCGCGTCTCTTGAATTTGCTCTTATTTGCCTTCGGCAAACAGTGCGCCGAGGGCGACTTTCTCAGGCGAGTAAGTATATATGTATTAACTTATCCTTTTTCATGTCTTTTTATGGACCACCGAAAGGCTGAGCACTGAGCACTGAGTAGTGAGTTTGATTCCTGGCCGGGCACCCAATTCTTTTGGTCTGATGGATCCATGACAATTGCTCGGATATGCAATTGATTTTCCGAAACTTCCCTGAAAACACATCCACGGAATCTGGGCCGTAAAAGCCGAACGGACAGGTCAGGACTCTTCGGAAACGACTTGAATGTGGCTGGTTCAATTGACATCCAGCTATTGGGGGATACGGAGGTAAGTCTTGATAGCGTCACAGAAATCGTCCTGTCAATCATTCTTTTCTCTGCGTTTGGGAATAATTTCCAGAGAAACTTTCGCGCAATTCCCGGAACTTGTATGACTCAGTAAGTCGCACTATTCTGGATTTCTTCCTGAAAGGGAGCTTCGAACAACCGCATGAGTCACGCACTTCGCACAACGCCTACATTTTCCTGAAAGTTTCCGATGTCATTTTTTCTACGTGAGTTCAGTTACCATCAACGAAAGGGTGGTCTCTTATATCGTACAATCCTTCTGACCAGTTTTATAAAGTCCTTCTCTGAGCAGATTGAGGCAGACATTTTTTCTCACCCTTCCCTTGAAGTTTGATGTACACATTGATTGATTTGATTCTTGTTCGAGTTCAATGCCGGCGTCAGCCGAGCGTGTGGTTTCCAGGGACCCCAATTCAATGGTGAGCCTTTAGTTCCATGTGACCATTGTTAGACTTGATCGTGGGATGCATTCTTGAAGGTCGACTCATGATAATGGAGAGATCTTCCTCATCACAGATTGGGGCACAGATGGCACAATTAGATAGTACCATGTCCACACGGGTCCTTTGCCAATCTTGTGTCATTTTCATACTGCTTTTGTGTTCAGGCCTAGCTCAGCTTGAGCCTAAGACTTCTCCTGTCGTTGCATTTCTTCCCAGAGCTGGACCCCAGTGACAATCCCTACGGCCGAAACACGGGAAGGGTTTGTGCTGGGAACAAAACACCGTATATAGATTACTATCCGCCTTCCGCGGAAGATTGCACCATTGTTTGGTCGGATGGTGACAACCTTCAGGCGAGGGATCCCCTTCTACGCCCTTCTACTCCGTGCTGCCACTAATTAGTGCGCTGACGCGTGCTTATAATGGTTTACGTGCTCAATGCCACTTATCCGCTTTTGCTGATTCTTGTGAAAGATAGGCGCGCCACACACGTAGTAAGATGAAATAATTCCAGGGATCATTCACTTCCTGTCTCTTGTGGCAAAATGACAGACACCCATCAAGTACGTATGTCAGGAGATATTCAGAGATGTCTGTCGAATACTTAACCATATGTGTTAAGGGTCATATTCGTCAGGTAAGCAGATCTTGTTAACCTACGTTGAACCCTGTCACAGAATTACTGATGCGTTAGTTTATCGCTGTTGTTGTCCAGGGTTGCATTTCCATTGCTGGACATGACCCTTCTTCAATCGGACCCTCAGGGCGACACTCGAACCTTTTGATCATAGAAAGCTGTTTCTTTTTTGCTATTCCAGGATTGATATGGAAGACATGCTGAGTGTGGGTGCCCATTGCTGAATCGTATAGATGTCAAGAGCTCTTTTTTATATCATTTGACGGAGATGAATCAATGTCTTCATGGAACGTATGTTCGCAGAGTACAAAAACTTGTGCAAACGTTGGATGTGCGAGCTTCTCACATGCCATGTGAGAAAATGTGAATTACAGGTCGAGACCATAAGATACACATCCTGCGCAACCCTGAGTTTGAAAACCAAAAGAGACAACGGACTTGAACTTATAGCATACCTATAGGAGAATTCCGGACACGGTTCTACATAAGTTCTACGTTGGAAAAGACAAAAAACAAAAATACTTGACCTACAAATGTGTTTGGTGCATCTGGTCCATAAACCTTGATCCTCAGGGCACCGATCTGCTGGTCTTCTCCGCTTGTGACAAGTAACCTCACGTCAGTCACACAAGCCTCGGCTGCTAAAAAAAAGAAGACCGAGCGGACCAAGCTCGCCTGCTCACGCGATGGCTTTCATCGAGTCGATTCTTCGTTCTCCGGATTGGGATATTCTCATCTGTCAAGACTGGATCTCGAAGGTCATTTGGATCTTGTTTGTTACTTAATGGCGCCGGAAGCACTTAAGACCAGTACCAATCTTTCTGAGCTTGTTTTCCCTCCGCCCCCTCTATTATGATGGCGACCGACTCTCTACAATCTCTTCAGCCAAAAGGAGAGGCAGTTGACTTCGGATTCACCAATGACACCGACCACAGGTTAGTCCATTCTGATTCAACTTTCTCGCCATTTTACTTGCCGACTTATTAACCGTCATCCCCTCTACTCCCGAATTCGACCAAAAATAGGAAAAGGAGGAGAAATCGGACAACCCAAAGCTGTCTGAATTGCCACACATCGAAACGAAAGGCTAGTCACTTTCTGAAAGTAGCCTCCATGCATCATGTTGCCTGACGATGTCGCCACACAGTGTGACCGCAAACGGCCTTGTCAGCGGTGTATTCAATTAGGCCTGGTATGCAGCTTGCAGCTACTTCTGTGTGGCGATATTCTGATGACGTTTAAATCGTTTTAGACGGGACTTTGTGTCTACGAAATTGATGATCCCGCCCTCAGGTGAATTATCCATCGGACCATTTGACCCTAATTGTGAATATGGAATACAGAGACGATCCTTCCCTGGATGAGAACACACGTTTAAAAAATAGAATAGCGGAGCTGGAAAGCCTAGTACGTGAATTGAGAGGTGAAGTCTTCTTCCACAGATCATCAACGTTACTTATATCGGGCAGGCAAACCACATCCTCGTTGGGCCGATAGCAGCTTTCGAGATGGAGATCCAAACGAAAAATGGCACTCGCGAGCCACGAAGTGTATACCCGTTACTAAACGGCGGGGTTCTTCACATGAACGAAACAATGGCCGTGCCGTCCTACCTTCCCTCAGCCCTATCAAAACAGAACCAGTAAACGACATCTCGTCGCATCTATACCGTTTTTCTGCCTCGCCTGCGCCGCCTATGCGTTACCAAAACAACTTCCAGAATGACGTAAGGTCACCACCTTTGTCGTCTTCGTACGAAAACGAACACCCGCCATATCCTCACAGTAATAGCAATTATCATCCTCATACCGGGTCGCCTTCCGCATATCATTCCCTACCGCACTCTAGTTCAGTACCTTCGTCGTATTCGGATGGCGGCAGTTACACCTTGTCTGGTAGCGATGACGGAAACTCTTATCACAGTGGTCATGGGGACCAATATTCTTCTTCACACCCCATTTGCTCTTGTCGTACGAGCCCCGGCTCGAGCATAGCTTATATTTCACTTGCGCACCAGCTCCAGACTTCTCTCAACTCACTGAGGCAGTACAACTCACATCCGCCAAACACGTCGTGCATTATCTATCGACGTATTGTCGAACTCAGTAATATCATGCAGTATGTGTTCGTGATGTCCTTTATATCCCAATCGTCACTTTCCTGATCGTAATTTATCAGTGGGGATGATTCTCCAGATGGGAGAGCTTCATACGATTCTACTCATCAAGAACGTGAAATCTTGACACCGTTGTCGGCATCTAGCGGACCAGCTTCCTTCCATACGGGAGGCTCATCAGGCCCCGTCTCTCCTCAGGAGTGGGGTAATATAACAGCTACAGGAAGCTATAATTCATACTTTCCACCACAAAGCGAGCACGGTATGTATACTGCCGTTATAACTTAATGAGATTATTCTTTGTACACCAATATTATCATTCGACATGTTGCTGTATATACCTAGCTTCTTGATATCTTGTCGCCCCGCAGTACTTCGAAGTCATATATGTACAATTACTGTATTGTTATGTTACTCTTGTATCGTAATCTCTCTTCAGGGTTTCATGGGTGTTTCACTTGGAAACGAAATATACGCCGTGATTCAGGATCTGCTCTAACCGCATTACCATCTACTAGTGTCCATGTATCTCTTTCAATGAACAAAGCCTCTCCATTTTTTTTAATGAGCAGGATCGTTGACAAACGGGTTCCATATAAATTGTCGCCTATGGTGGGTGCACCCTCCACAGGAACCGTCAGCGGACAAACATGTACGGTATTGCGAAGCTGAGAACGCTCTGTAATGGGTTCAAGAGGACGCCAGCTTTTGGGAGAAATTGATATGTCAGATATATAAATCAGGATAGAGGTGGACACACTCCAAGATATCAAACAACTGCTCCACAAGCACAGCCTCTGTTGTATTGGACGATAGCGTTTGCAAAACGGCATCAAAATTGAGGGTGGCGTGTTCGACTTTAGGCCAATTTGAGTTTTCTCCATCGATTGCATTGGAAACACAGCCGATAATACGCTCCTTGACAGAAAGGGGACGGGTTTGGACTATCCCACCGGCACCATGGTTTGTGACCAGACGAGAATCGAAATGTAATTGTCCATCAGAGTGCGGGGTAGAAGGTTTAAAAAGAAGTAGGTTGAACCCGGCGAATTTGGCGTCCTGAGAGAGAATTCTTCTAGCCTCCTCTTCGATGCATTCCGATGAATCTGATAGAAGGAAGGATGATGTCAAGCAGCCCCGCGACAAATTGTACGTCTTGACTAGCGGCTCAGATATGTTAGTGCTAACGTGGGGATTGTACTTTGTTCGCTGCTGGTCTCCGAATAGAAAGTTGAGGCATACTCACAGTAGGGCCACTTTTCCGGTGCGAGTGACTCCAAACCAAGTTCCACCAGCTAGAACGTCTCGACCTGATAGAATATCACCTTGAGCGCTTCCGTCCTCGGCCTTGGTATCAAAGTTGTGGAAATGTGCGTCCAGGGTCGGTCTCCGCAGTAGCTCATCGCGATTACTAAAAAGTATGCTGCCGAGATGTAAAGCTCAGAGTCAGCGGACCGCCCGATGGTACTTATTGACTCACAGGGCATAATCCTGTTGGTCTAGAGCCCATAGTGCGATACACATTGTATACAACGAACGTCACAAAATATGATGTGTACAAGCCAATAGTGTTATGAGCTATGGTCAAACTCAGAGTTTACGAACTGGTCCGCGGCTTTGACTGGTAATGTGCATGGTCCCTGTTATGGCCATAAACAATATGATTGACACTCACCGTTCAAGCTACTCCTGTTGCAGTTTTCATGAGCACGTAAATTTATACAATAATGATTTGGACGCACATAAACGAGTCCCAGAGGTTCGGAACTCGAGAGGCAAAATCATGTGACGTAATAGCATATGGTGTCATATGACCGATTCTGACAGAATATATAGGTCCCACGCTATCTGCCTCAAAATATCGCGCAAACCAGTCCTAGTCCTGGTTCAATTGAATGGATCCTCCTATAGTTGTTCTTGACAATGGTGCCTCCACGATTAAAGTTGGTTTTGCAAGCAAAAAAGACCAGGAGCCAAGGTACCGTCGTTTATCAACACTTGTGTGCACTGACAGTATCATAGAATCATCCCTAATGCTGTAGTTCGTTCCAAAGGTGACAAGACGACCTACTTCGGTCATGAGTTTGTCAAGTGTAAAGATTACTCCTCTCTCAACTATAGACTGCCCCTCGAAAAGGTTAGATGAAGGATCGCTGTGACCGCGAGGACTTATATGTATACACAGCCTTTAACAGGGGTACCTTATTGATTGGGATGCACAGAAGGCCGTATGGGATGGTCTCTTCTCATCAGAAGTTCTTTCGGTACGTTGGAAGCAAATGCATATAAAGATCGCCTGACAGAAGGTAACGTTTATAGATAGACACCACCGGTTCTAGGCTCCTGATCACTGAGCCTTACTTCAACCTACCAAATATCCAGGAAGTCTATGATCAATTTGTGTTTGAAGAATACGAGTTTCAATCATATTATCGGTGTACGCGTAAGTTTGGAGATAATGTTCAAGCAACATCTCGTTATTCTTATGGTTTATACTCAAAGCTGCATCCCTCATACCTTATGGTACTCTTTTTCAACAACCTGATTGCCCCCCGGCCGAGTGCCTTGTCGTAATAGACTCCGGATTCAGTTTCACCCATGTTATCCCAATGCTCAGTGGTAACATAATATGGAATGCAGTGAAAAGGTGATTGTTCAATAATTATGTCCATATATACGCTCAATCACTGAACAGGCTCGACGTCGGTGGAAAATTGTTGACGAATCATCTAAAAGAATTAGTGTCGTTTCGCCAGTGGAACATGATGGACCAGACTTACATCATGAACGATGTCAAAGAGGCTTGCTGTTACGTATCTCAGAACTTTAGGAATGATCTGGAAACATGTCGGTAAGTTTGGCGACCCATATCTTACTCTCATATCCATATCTTACGCATCAACTGATGAACAAAAAGAATCAACCCCAAATGCAATCCGATAGTTCAAGAATATGTCTTACCGGATTTGTCGTCCAACAGGAAAGGTCGTATACGCCGATCTGATGATTTAGTGGCCGATGCCGACCAGATCCTTGTGATGAACAATGAAAGATTCTGTGTACCGGAACTTTTATTTCATCCAGATGATATTGGCATGTCCAGTGTCTTTTGAAACGATCAGGTCGTGACTGATTGTAATCAGGTCTTGACCAGTCAGGCCTTCCCGCCACTATTTCATTGTCGATATCGCTCCTTCCGCATGATCTCCAGGGGATGTTCTGGGCTAATATTGGCTTAGTGGGGGGCTGTTCCAAATTTCCTGGGTTTCGGTCACGATTGTGGGTGCTCCTTTTGACTATGCCTTCCACATTGATTCCCTGACCCTTGGTCTCATGGGAAGGATGTCAGAGTTACGATCTTTGGCGCCTACTGACTGTGAAGTCGTGATCTATGAATGTGATGAGTGTGTCGGCTGATGTATCCACTGTCTTTCTATACTGATCTATGGACCACAGGCCCATCACAGAAGCGTACCGAGCAGCGGTTGCATTTGCAGGCATGGCCGGTTTTACTAATCAAGTCGTCACGCGGGCGGAGTATGCAGAAAGCGGAAGTAATGCTTCCCGAAGAAAAATCCGCGATTGGAAGCCGCGCGAGACCGAGAAGGAGAAGCCGAAAGAATCTGCGAAATTGAAAGTGAAGCAAAAGGAAGACGATCGCTCTCAGGCACATACCAAACCCTCTAGGACACGGACCAAATTGAGTCTGACTTCGACTATTACCACCCGAAAGCGATGACTCGTTTCCGGGGAGCTGTACATGTGTCTGGCTCCAAGATACCACCCGCTTTCAGTACATCCTCATCTGTCGACGAGCGGGCATGTCGGTATCTTGATGCTTCGGCCATCTTAACTCTTTACTACGACGCGCGCACAATCTGATCCAAAATCGCCTTCGTCCCGCGTTCATTGTGCATTACACACAGCTAGATCGCGCACATCATGTATTGGTACTGATGCGAGCTTGTACTCGGTGTGGGTCTTGTATGTAGTACATGTGGCAAAAGGTGTTCTGTTCCTACCTACCTACCTACCTACCTACCTACAAGAAGTTGCGTCACCTATTAACAATCTGTCCATGTATTTCTGAGTATGACTTAGGTCCTCATTTGACCATGCTGGAGAATGCTGTTTCACCTCACCTTCTGTCGACACCTGCAATTTGAGCCAAAGGAACTACTGTCGAATACTGTCACTCGTTAGTATGAAGTTATAAAGGATTAATAGAAAGTCAATCAGTTCCGACTGCGTGGTTAAGGACAGAGACGGACTCGGGCAGCGATACTTCCTAGTAGCACGGTGAGAACAGCCCGGTCTCTATCATGTCCTGTTTTTCTAACTTTGCACGAATTGGGGACTATCCCAGAGAGACGTTCGCTTAGACTTTGCTGACGAACCCAAGACTTTGGCTAATTATTACATACGTCGATAATCCTTAATCAGTTTCCCACGATCCATGAATAAAGGTAAAAAAACGAGGTAGCGTTACAAATCCAATCATCTTCTTAGAAGTTTCAGGACAGAACAAGGTTCTGGGGTGATGATTTCTCCAGAAGGAAGGATGCTTTGTTTTACTCGCGCAGGTTGAGGACAAACAAGACGCTCACGCTTTGTGGACTAAATAACATGATCTACATATGTCAATCTCATCTGCGTTATGAGATCGAGACATGAGGAATGTATGGGAAGGAAACGACATTGGAGGCTACAACCAGACAAGCGGGATACGAAAGCAAAGCATAAGAAGCACACAGCTGGAGATTAAAACGCAAGGTCCTGATCGCAAGGACATAACGGGAATATGCGAGGAATTTGTATACATAGACTGTACGAAAGAATGGTACGAAACTAGGCCTGGGTATGTGCTGCCGAATTAAGTTCCGCCGTATTCATGGCTTCCATGAGCAACGTTTGCTGCTCAACTGTAAGCGCTGTAGTTGCGGCTTGATAATCTGAGCCGTTTTGCATTTGGAAGGCTATGAGAGATATCAGGAAATTCTATACCTTGAAAGTAGGTAGACATACTAGTAAGAGCTTGTTTGAATGAGACATATGGGTCAACATTGTCCAGAGGACTGATGTAACCCAATTCCTCCTCGATCTCTTCGTCTTCTGATTCACTATCATATTCACCATCCGCAGCTTTCTCCTGCTTTTCGCGCAAGCGCGCTCCCTTGAAAAATGATCTCAACACAAGAAAGAAAGAATAGTATGAATGATGAATGACGCACCTCATTAGCTAGTAATTCGAGATATGCCGAATCTTCATCCCAAACATCCTCTGAAAGGAACGTCAACATTCCTTGCTTTTACGATTTCTTCAGTCTTACCTTCTTCTTCATTGAGATTCAAAATTTTCTCTTCGACAAGTTCGTCATCATCAGAGACTTCGAGTGACTCCTCCAAGACCTTGCGCGCTAGAAACGGACTTAGAAAGCTTACAGGTACCTCTGAATCGAAAGGTACTGACAAGCAATAGCTTTGGGGAGGTCTTTAAAGATGGTCAGTATGCCGCCAAGAATTCCAGGCCATCCGCTCTGCAATGATTGAGGGACAGCAGCTTGTGTCATTTCTAGAAGTGAACACAACGCTAAGATACTTAGTTTTTTGTCGTGGACGCGAGGAAGGAGATCGTCGCCATTGATCGCGGCGAACCAACGATCAAAGAAAGTCCGCGCTTTCCCAGAACTCTCCATGATGTGTAGTGCAGCTGAAGGATTGTAGAGAACAGCATTGACGAGGACCTCAAGGTTGGCAAGACGGAGAGAAGCTGTCTGTGTCTTATCCAATTGAGAAAGAGCAGTGCTGATGAAAACTTGAAGAGCCTGCGCAGTAGTCTTGAATTGCAAATGGTCGTTCGGAAGCAGGACAAAAAACACATACGTCGTCTACACTTCCACGAAGATTGAGGAGAATAGATTCCGCGAGCTTAGACCCATTCACGCGATCATTCTCACCAAGCTGATCACTCGAAATTGAGGTGGTATAGATATCGACTAGCATGTGTATGTAGTCGGGCCGGCTCTTGATTACTTCACCTCCATAAGAGACGAAGTTGTCCAGGGACGGTAACATCTCTGGAGAAATATGTAGAACTTCAAGTCAGCGGTGAAGGGTTTACAAAAAAATGGAAATCCACCATCCAAAAAGTCAATAGCATCAGACTTGAAGAGCTTATAGGTTTGTTCGAAGATTGGCCACATATTCGGAGAAATAGAACGAAGCTTGAACGTCAAACTGTCAACTAACTCATACATGTTGTCAAAGAGATCTTCAAAGGCGTAAACAAATCAACTCGCGAAGATACAACAAGGAAAGGACACACCGAGAAGTTTATTTTCCAGGGTAAATAAAATGATAGGGATGACGACTTCCTGGACTTGCGCAAGAATATCAACCGAATTTTCGATAGAGGAGATGATCTGTAGAAATTACGCGTCAGAGAAAGCATATTGGATAGGATTTCGAGCTGATACGGACTGTGCTGATAGTTTTCGCAACCCCCATCGCAGTAAAAGTTTTGTCATCATCCACATCGTTGATTGAGTCCAGATTTATATGTTCACTATCATTTCCCTCTTGTGCAAGAGCTTCTTTCGCAAGGCGTAAATAGGAATCACACTAAACAAGTGCGCGTAAGCAGGTAGAAATTGGAATAATGGCATGGAAGGTGCTGACCAAACGTTGAGTTAATTGGGCAGCGACTGGGAGTAACTCCGTTTGGAAGGCATCCACCATGACCTCCATGCTGCGATTGAGAATATCCAAGTCGGTTTCGTCGGTAAGTTTGAGAAGATCTAAGGACCGCATACAGATCAACTAGTTCTAATTACTGTCCAGCTTGCCACATACCTTGAATAACCTTCCCAACCTGAGGTCCAACTGCAGTCCTCACTGTATGGATTGTGAATTTTGTTTTACACGAGCCGCCGAAACCATAGACGAACCAGATTCATGTACAGTAACAAGCTCCGTGATAGCAAGAGCAGCATTGACCCTAACTGGGAGTTCTGGGTCATCCAGAGCAGCGGCTACAGCCCGGAGCTTTGCATTGAGATGCTGAGGGATGAGACGGGGAATTAGATATCACGTTCTTTGGACGGAAGGTCAAATTTTATCACGGACCTCTTCGCTGGACCAGACCAAACCAGACTTTGTAACAGTTCCAACAACCTCACACGCCTTTCATGAAAACTACATCAGAAGTAGGTAACAAATTGAGAAAGGAGAAAAACATGCAATCGCTCTGAGATAAGGTTCGGCGCTAGTAAATTCTGGGGTAACAAACTGAAGCACAAATGCCTCAACGTTGCCCTTGACGTCCGGATGACGCATCATCCAAGGAGCAAGTGCTGCTGTCATGTTGAGAGCACCGAATCTTTGTGGTGGAGCCGAGTTTCTGGGAAAGATGTCAGATCAACGGAAGGGACGAACAGGGATGAAGCATACGACCGGAGGACAGTATTGATGAAGCCAAGTATGGGCATAAAAGAAGATTTCGTCCTGTTGCTTGCGAGCGAGAAGAGAAAGGTTGTCGCAGCTGAGACAGGCGTTGCGAAACTTTCATACTCGTCTACACTTCTGGATCAAGTTATGGCCTGTTGAAAGCAATTTGTGACATACCAACAGCCATGCGAATGTAATCGACGGGATCGTTCTCCCACGATGTTTTCTTGGTCTCGTTGAAAGAGAGTTGAGGGAAGACGAAAGACGACGTGAGACGCTCTATACTGGGCTTGAGAAGGACCCAAGTCGACTTGGGCTTGATACTGAATAAAAAATTATTTTTATTGCTTGAAATAACTTAGGCAACGCGTACCATTCAGTGAAGAATTGGAAGATTTGATATTGACACTTCTTCGAAAGCCATGTCTGGTTAGTCACAAAAAGCTCAACCTGGTTGAGGTATGTCCTCAGGATCTCTGGAGCAAAGTGGGTGACAAAGTGTTGAGCAAAAGCGCCATATTGCTCTTGCATAGTGCTTGGGAGCTGAGAGGGATTGCCAAATCTGGATTGCACAGCACGTTAGAAAAGGTCTTAGAATCTGATCGCAAGGTTTGCATACTTGTGAAATAGGCGTCCAAGCGAACCATAGGCCCACTTCTTGGCCCTCCACCACTCCGAAGTCTCTCGTTCGTCTTCGTCGCTGGGAACAGCCTCAGGTGGGAGTTGAAGGTCAACGACTGCAAAAAAGAGCTTTCCCCAAGGGACCAAACTCTCCTGGTTCTGTTGGTGTCTACTGAGGTCGACGACAATACTGGTTTTGTAGGTTTTGAGGATAAGATGAAGCATAGTTGGTATCTCAGCAGCAGCGGTTGGAGGTGTCTGAAGCATTTGCGTGGCGATGTTCACTAAAATCGGGAACAGTTCTTGGACAATCTGAGGGATCATTGAGTTCCTGGGACGGAATCTAAGATACTTACAGATAAGCCTGTTGTACAAGACAAACAATTTGTTTACACACACCTGAATGCTCGAACTCCCTCGAGAACTGCGACACATCCGGCATGAACCTCGCGTATGTTGCTGCTCGTGAGCAAGGCCTTGACCTCCTGAAGGAAGGTTGGCCACCTTTCCGGAAAGTCATGGGCAACGATGTTTTTCAGTGTGCTAGCAATTGCAAGACTAATGCTGCGCGATGGGGACGTTGCAAGTAACCGCAAAATATGAGTGCGAAGTGCTTCACGATCGGAATTAGCGATGATAGCTTGATCAGGTCGTCTGTTGGCCGTTGAGTCAACCGAGTAACTCGAGAAAACGCGATTTTTGAGCCACACTGAGCAAGCTTGGCGTGTGGTCCTATTATTTCAATGAGTTCTAGAGTATCAATCGCGTTCTAACACGTACAGATCGACATTATCGGTTGCGATTATCTGGAGAAGGGCAGTGATCATTCCCTCCTCATTGCTGACCTTGTGAAAGTGTATCAATTGAGTTTGCGATGTATTGGGATGAAAGCCAACCTTTCGAATCTGGAGCTCTCCGGCCTTCCGAAGATTGGGATCCGGGTTAATGGTGGATGCGAAGAGATTTGATAGCGTTTGAAGATCCATCTGCAAGTCAATGGACGATATAAGGGTGGGAGTGGAGTTGAGAAGTTGTAGATTGGAAGATTAACAAACCTCACCGGGTATATATTGAATGGATATGATAGATTCAAAGTGCAGAGAAGAAAGATAAAAGAGGTGATTTCCAAAAATTTAGCCGGTCACGTGCATCGTGTTTTCCTTTGATAGTTAAACGCACTGTTCATTATAGACAACTCAAGAATACAAGATTCGTATACCGACGAGTATATCAAGGGGAAACCAGTTCCGACAATCGTTTTCGACGCCCTTGTTGCCACTACACTGCAGAAGCCTCCAAAAGCTTGATCCAGAACAGCAGTGGCAGATCAAACTTAGTAACCTTCCTGATTGCCAAAGCGAAAGACACCTGACGTGCACTGAGATTTCCTACCGACGAGTCGTCAACAGATACAATCTCGATACACAAATCCAGGTTTTACAATACTTCTTGAAAAGAAAAACTCCATGAGCCGACCCAGGTTCGAACTGAGGACCTTCTGTGTGTTAGACAGATGCGATAACCAACTACGCCATCGGCCCTTATGTCATACGACGTCAAATTTTTGTATCAACCTCAAAGTTGATTCAGGCAATGTGATGGATTGTCCGGGCTTTATTCGGGCGACGATCTAATCACCGACCCCTTTCAGACATCACATCTGGCCATCTGGCCACCCACTTTGTTTAAATTTTTCTCCATTGTTTCTTGTCACTATACACCTGTGAGCATGGTGGCAATGACCTCATCATCTCACACTGTGCTTCAGCATCAACATAGATTAGACACCCACAAATATGTCACATGTTGTTTTTGGTTGTCTAATCTATTCCTTGACTGCATCAAAAGTGTATGAGAAACTCGTCCCTACCTTCTAGAGCTCCAGACAGTTGCTTTGTTACTGCTTCTCCCCACATCATGACTCCTTTGCCCATATCAGCCAAGCCCACAGCCCTCTCAGCTGACGAGGTAGCGATCAGAAGCTCCCATGCTCAGCTTCAGGTGCTGATCATGCAGCTTATAGCCAAAGTTGATGTGCAACCAGATCCCTCACCAGTTTTAGCCCTGCTGGCAGCGCTTGTACCTCCAGCCTCTAGCCTCTTTGTATCTTTGGTTGTGGCTGTAGGCATAAATGATGCATCATTCACCACTTCCTTACCCCTTCACACCTGCTTCCCTAATAGTGACACATCTGTGCTTGTGGCAATCATCATGCACAATTTTAAGGCTGCAGACCTACATAAGCTCAATCTGACAAACCATGACAAAGAGATGGTTTACACCTACAACAGGCTCACCAACCAATTTGAAATTAGCCACCACACAGCTAAAGAATTGTAACCAGTGAGTTACCTTTACCATCAGCAAAACCGTTAATTTCCGGTACTCCCTGGTGGATTCCCACAGTCTGATGCCAGATCACCAGGCACTACAAGGGCGCGTAATGACATATAAGGGGGACTCCTGCAATGTGGAGGATCGGCAATTCAATACCAGGCAGTCAGGGATTCTATACAATTTCAACCCACCTTGTCAGTTCTTATCAGAGTGTCCTCATGCTGGTCATCATTCTACAATTGTCCACCAAGCGGTTGACTGCCTTATCATACAATCATAAGTCTGATAAATGATTCGCAAGTTTCAACAATGCAGATGTACGATATGTACGGATTTCATAAGAATAGAATTCGACCAATTACTATAACGATGCGTAACCGTCTTCATCAACAAACCCATCTTGTCCATCCTCGGGGCCCAAATCCCCATCTGA